>BQKN01059180.1:38594-51373 GCA_022839385.1 Asparagus kiusianus | reverse complement strand
GTTGTTCGTTTCGATTGTTTTCCGGTGTTTCCGGTTCCATCCGTAATTCGGTTGTGTGGTTGATTGGTTTGGAAACGATTCGTTGACTTGATTCCAGATTTGGTAGTAATTCCACTTCTGAGTTTGAGTCTGAAACTGATCTTGATTCGATCGCGATTCATCCGAGTCCGTTCTTGGTTGGACGACTCATTGACTTCCCGAACCGTTGGATTGATTCCGCACGCGAATGCATTCGTTGATCGCGTGCACTTTGTTGACCTCGTCGCCTCGTCATTCAATGGTTCGTTGATTTGTCGAATCACCGTGTCGAGTTGTTCTAAGGGACCTATAGGCAATTTTATACGCCTACAGATACCCCCTCCAAAGTATTTCAGTCTCGTTCTTTTATAGAAGAGTCTGGAATACTTTGGATGTGATTGTCCCAACCTTCAGTCGGCGTAGTGGGACTTTGGAATGGCTTCTGTTCTGGATTCCTTCAAATTCCTTCAGGCTATTCGGTGCTTTGTTGAACGTCTGTAAGGGTTCCAGTGCTGCATTTATTGTCTGACCGTTGTTGGAATTTGAACTTGAAGTCGATTCTTGATTTCTTGACTTTTTTAGCTCGAGTTGGTTGCTTAAACATAGAACTGATCATTGATTGACGGTGTTGAATCTTCATTTACAACGCGTTGTCCAGCGTTTAAGCTTCATTGCGACGCGTTGTCCGGCGTCCAGGCTTCATTGTAATGCGCTGTTCGACGTTTTGACACAGTTTATACTCGTACGTCTGCTGGAGTATACACAGTTTAAGCTCTTAAGGTATTGGAGCGTGGCGGATACTCGAGTCACGAGACCAATCCATAGAATTGATGCGTCAATGACTCGTACTTATAGAATTTTTGGCAAATTCTCAGCCATCAACGGATTTGATAAGCCTTTACCGACTACCGTTTGAGTCGGGCTAACATGCGAATTGTTTAAATCCGTTCCGCATGTGACGTTAAGCTAAAAGAGTTAACCCTTTTAGTGCTACGATATTGAATACGTAGACTTCGTCTTTCTCCTGTGAAAAGACTAAACAGCAACGTGTATGAGACGTTGACTTAGGATTTTTGGCAAATCCTCAGCCTTCAACGGATTTGACGTGCTCTTACCGATTACCGTTTGAATCGGGCTTACATGCGGATTGTTTAAATCCGTTCCGCATGTGACGTTGTGCTAAAGGAATGAACTCCTTTAGACTTTGTGCTATGATGTTGAATACATAGACTTTACCACTTGTTACAGGAATAGGTTACCCCGCGACGCGTGTTAGGCGTTGACTTTAGGGTTTTTGGCTAACCCCCAGCCTTAAACGGATTTGATTAGCCTTTACCGACTACCGTTTGAGTCGGGCTAGCATTCGGATTGTTTAAATCCGTTCGCATGTAACGTTATGCTCAGAGATTGAATTCTCTGAGACTTTATGCTACAACTTCGAATATGTAGACTTTGCCATTATTATGGGAATAGGCTACCTAGCAACGTGTATTAGACGTTGGCTTATCCCTTCTTAGGCTTCGGGATAAGATTCCCCAGGTTTAGACCCTGGTGTCTTTTTCAATCGGCGAAAGACTAAACCGGCGACGCGTGTTAGGCGTCGACATATCCTTTCTTAGGATTCAGGATGAAATTCCCCATGCGTGTAAGACATGGATTTCGGTGTTATTAATAACAACCTGCCACAATGTTAAATATGTGGGCGAGTGTTCTTTTTAAACGGTTAAGAACTAACCGGCGGCGTGTGTTAGGCGCAGACTTATCCTTACTTAGGTTTCAGGATAAAATACCCCAGAATCGAACTCTGGTGTCTTCTTCAATGGAGAAAGACTAAACCGGCAGCGCGTGTTAGGCGCAGACTTATCCCTGCTTAGGTTTCGGGATAAAATACCTAGAATGAATCCAAAATTCTTGAAAAATGATTGGTGTGGGAAGGAAGAATTTTATATTCTATTCCCTAAACAAAGAAAGGAGACTTGAGGTGGGATCTTCACCCCCAGAATCCGGAAAGGTGAAACTATGAGTGGGATCTCCACTCCGAGAATCGAAAAGATTCGGATAACCCTAACTGTCGGAAGGTTTAATTACCGAACAAAAGATGAATTCCTCGTTTATCGAGAGTGAATTGTGGTTTTGGTCCTAACTGTAGGAAGGTTTGACCAAGCGGGAGTTTGAGATGACCCTAACTGTAGGAAGGTTTGATCGCTCAATTTGAAAGTGGACCTCTCGTTCATTGAAGGAATCGAGAGGGGATTTTGGTTTTGGCCCTAACTGTAGGAAGGTTTGACCAAGTGAGAGTTTGAGATGACCCTAACTGTAAGAAGGTTTGATCGCTCTGATTTGTGGACCTCTCGTTCATTGAAGGAATCGAGAGGGAATTTTGGTTTTGGTCCTAACTGTAGGAAGGTTTGACCAAATGGGAAAAAGGAGAGTGAGAGTACAAATCACCGTAAGAATGTTGATTCGTTCAAATCACTCAAAGGGGGTTCTTGATGTTAAGTGATAAGGACTTAACACAAAGGGTTTTGACAATTCGTCAATGATTGATAAATTAAAATTCTAAGCATTAGGAGTTTAGTGCTTATCACTTTATTCATCATGACTGGGTTATCCCTAAGAATATTACATTTAACATTCTTCCGGGAACTTCCCGTTACCTGAATTATCCACCCCCAGCTTTCTTTACAAAACTGGGTGCATGATCGGGTTATCCTTAAGAATACCCCGCATGGCACTCTCCAGGAACTTCCCGTGGAAATAGTTTAGACTCATACACCTATTGGAGTGTCAGGGAGTAGTTTAACCTCTTATATCGGTCGGAGGATTGAGAAGCAGTTTATACTCGTATACTCTTCGGAGTGTCAGGAAGCAGTTTATACTCTTATACCGGTCGGAGTTTTGCCATTTTTTTAACTGGCTCACTCTAGCGTTATGACGCCGGCTTTAACCAAGGTTTGGATGCTATTCTTGAGTGTAAAGTACGCCTTGGTTGGGTGAAGGATCCTCCGGTGGTATGCGCAGTACTTCGGATCCGCAATATCGTCAGCTTCCTCCTGATTCGTGATCGGTGGGAGCTTGATCTTGTTATTGTCAAGGAGAGATTTGAAGATGGATGGAACATCTTCGTCCTTAAAGGAGTACTCTTTTTGAGGCCTCTGATCCGAAGTCTTTTGCTGCCTCCGGGACTGCTGTTGCGATGTTTGGTTAGCATCGACAGTCGTTGCGGGTGTCTTGCCCTTACCACGGGAGGCGAAGTTCGAGTTCGGAGGATTCGTCGTCGATTGACCCCTCTCGGCCTTCTTCCTTCGGAGGAAGCGTTCGGCTTGTTCCCCTCGGACCTTTAAGTCTTTCCAAGTGTTGGACGGTGCTGTCCCTATTGCTTCCAACACGTCCAATGCGAGGTTGTTGTGGCAAGTTTGGAGGATGAACTCCTCAGTGATTGGATCCCGGCAATTCAACGCTTTGTTCCGGAACCTCTTGACGAAGGTTTCGACCGGTTCCCCGTCCTTTTGTTTCTCGTCGAGCAATATTCCGATGGATATCTCAGTGTCGTCGTCGAAGAAGTTAGCGAGGAATTTTGTCTCCATGTCGTCCCAGCTATTCACGCTTCCTGGCTTGAGGCGGCGATACCAATCAAAGGCGGCTCCGCGAAGAGTGCCAACGAATGACCGCACCATTAGAGGCTCATTGCCGGAGATAACACCCAGGTGCGATTTGAAATAAATCAAATGCTGAGTGGGGGAACCTTTCCCATCGAACGGCGTGAAGTTGATTAGACTAAACTTCACCGGATAGGGGATTGACTCCCACTCCCTTGGGTATGGACAAGGAATGCCCGTTTTCTTCACCTCTTGAGCGGACATCAAGGTATTGATTTTGCTCTCGAGGCTTTTAATCTTCAAGTTTTCACTTGTATCTTCGTTGGCATCCTCATTACCACCCCCTGCGTTGATGGGAGGGTCATTGGCATTATGAGTTTCGTCCGTATCCGTGTGCTCCTCTTCTTGAACGACCTGGTTACGGCGGCTTGGTTCACCTTGTTGGTTCCTCAATGCCTGGATTTGTTGGTCATGCATCTCCCTCATAGTCTGCATGGCCATCTGCATCTCGAGCTTGAAGCTCTCCTGTTGTTTGGCCATGGCTTCTTCAAGCATCTTGGCCACTTGTTCCGCGCTTATCATGAATGACTCGCGGGGTTCTCCTTCGCTGGATATAGTGTTGTCAGATGCAACCGCAGAGCAAGCATCCGATTCCTCATCTTCTGAAGGTGGTCTTATCCGAACCCTCCCATACGTTCTTCGTGAGATGGCTCCAGACTGCAAACGGGTTAGACGCCAAGATGCATTCAGAATCGACTCGAGATCAACCCGTGCCAATGTCCCCTTGTTGGTCATATTAGCGGTGACCCTCGGGAATTCTCCGTCTTCAACCACCGCTCTCCTTCGTCGGAAACGCCTAGGCCTTGGCTTTGGCGTCTCAGTGCTGAGCCTTTCGAACACCGAAATCCTTTCGGGGACCGTCTTAGTGCAATTACACTGAGACAATACCGCTCGAATGAGTTTGGAACAGGGGCACTGAGTCTCGAGCCTATGAGGACTTCTCTTTCTGGCTCTGTTCGTACCCCCAGCACGATAGTACAGCTCATCCGTATGAAAGTCGGAGCAACCTATCGCGTGTTGGCACGATTTCCCAGGTATAACGTTATCATCATCGGACGACAATG
Organism: Asparagus kiusianus; assembly: GCA_022839385.1. Taxonomy (NCBI): domain Eukaryota; kingdom Viridiplantae; phylum Streptophyta; class Magnoliopsida; order Asparagales; family Asparagaceae; genus Asparagus; species Asparagus kiusianus. The sequence continues at coordinate 46,632 of BQKN01059180.1, read as the reverse complement.
TTTCCTTCTGGGGGCGAATTGCCTTCTTTGGGCTTTCGAGAGTCACACGTCTTGAAACGCGCCTTTGTGGGCGTGAATTCTCAACGGGCTCCCGAACCTCGATGCGCAAATTGACGCGCGCAGCAGCCTTGAACTCCTCCTCATGCTGAAAGTGACAACGACCCCCAGCATGTTGATTCATTCGGGGCTTCTTCATCGGGCCCAAGCGCTCTTGAACTGGAGTTTTGCATCGTCCATTGGGGAGTGGGCCGAGGCGCTCCAAAACTGACTTCTTTCTCCGGGATGATTCTGTGTGACTTCCCGGAATAGCCATGGGAATTGTCGGCGACTTCGTTTGGTTCGCCGGAGGTTGGATCTGCTTCGAAGGTTGCAAAGGTTGCTCTTTGGCCTGAATCGCCACTTTGGATTTCGGCCTCCACACTTTGCGGGTTGGTGGAGGCTTCTTTGTCACCTCCTTCTGAAGCCTTCTACGGGCTTCTTCAGCTTGAGCCCGTGCCTGCGCTGATAGTGCGCGACGCTTACGAATGCGCTCCTCCAGCGTTGAACGGTTCCGTTTGACACGGACCCATTCCGTTGTTAGTGGCTTGGAAGAGCCGCCGTTCATCTGTTGTTGAGGCTACTTGCCTCTTCTGTTCTTCAGCTCCGCCTTGTAGCGGACTCCGTCAACAGACTCCATTGCCTTTGCGAATTATTTCGCGAGGCGTTGACGTTGCCTTTGGCGGGCTATCTTCGAGAGAGTCACCACGCCCTCGGCAACGGAAGATTCGGCCAGAGTAGATCTGACCTGGTTGGAAGTTGGAGAGATCTTACCCAATGCAGCTTCGGCATCCAGCGGGGCGAGATCTTCGTTGGTGTTTTCGACATCTTCATACCAACGAATTTTTCTCCTGGAGGAGAACTTCTTGGACTTGCGGGGGGAGGTTGATCCGGATGAGGACACATACTCCTCGAACTTCTGTTGGTCGAACTCGTACTCGACCTCCTCCACGACCGGGATCAAGATCCGCAGCTGCGACGCTCCGATCTCGGCAGCGAGATCGGTGGCTCCCACTGTGGTCGCTAGATTGTTCGCGGGAAAATTCGTTGCTTCTTTCATTGTTGATTCCATTGTCATCTTAAAATAACAACTTTTTGTGTTACAAAGATCCGGTCTTTTTATAAGATCCGGTTACAAGAAATCAAAGAAAAAAAAAAGATTACAACTTTATTTCCTTGTTTGTCGAACAAATCGCGAGCTCCTGTTTTGCGGTCACTCGCTTTGTGGGTTGTTTGCCTGCGCCGGGGTTGTTTACCGTGGACCACCGCGTGATCTGGATCCAAGCAGATCTACGACGTATTACGGGTATTATCCCACCAAGGAGATAATAGCCGGGAGGGATCGTTTCACCAAGGAAACGACCGCTCGAATCTACGTATTACGGGTATTATCCCACCAAGGAGATAATAGCCGGGAGGGATCGTTTTACCAAGGAAACGACCGCTCGAATCTCGGGATCTAAGAACCAAGCTTAGATCCGGAGTATAACAATGTAGATCTGAGATCCGGGATCCGATTCCTCTCGAACACTTGCCTTATTTGGCGTTGACGATCGCCGAGCACCGGATCTGGATGGACAAGCCCTTGAAGTTCCAAAGCTCCAATCTTTTTAAGTGTTTAGATCTAAATTTGGCAGAGCTTCGACTCCTCTTTTTCCAACCTTTTCAAATGAACAAGGGGGTGGCCTATTTATAGGCACTCTGAACTGTGCCCGTGCACAGTTCAGAGTGCCGGCCACCTCAAGGTGGCTCGGCTCATGCCTAGCCACCCTGAGGTGGCTCGGCCACCCCAGGGGGTGGGGCGGCTTTGGCCGGGCCACCCAGGGGTGGCTCGGCTTGGGCCGAGCCACCTTGAGTTAGCTCGGTTTAGGCCGAGCCACTCCGGGTGTTGTCCGTTTCGATTGTTTTCCGATGTTTCTGGTTCCATCCGTAATTCAGTTGTGTGGTTGATTGGTTTGGAAACGATTCGTTGACTTGATTCTAGATTTGGCAGTAATTCCACTTCTGAGTTTGAGTCCGAAACTGATCTTGATTCGATCGCGATTCATCCGAGTCCGTTCTTGGTTGGACGACTCATTGACTTCCCGAACCGTTGGATTGATTCCGTACGCGAATGCATTCGTTGATCGCGTGCACTTTGTTGACCTCGTCGCCTCGTCATTTGATGGTTCGTTGATTTGTCGAATCACCGTGTCGAGTTGTGCTAAGGGACCTATAGGCAATTTTATACACCTACAAACGTACCTTCCACCACATCTCCGCTCGTGCCATAATCGCGAGGAACCACTGCATACACTCTACCGGTCTGCTGCTCTGCATCGCCTAGAGTGAATGGTGCCATTTGCCTCTGCTGGGTCTCCTGGACTACTCGAACCTATCCCTCAATCCTCGGGGCTGCTGGAGGTTCCTCTGTGCTTAGCTGCTGGCCCTGACTGCGTCCCTGAGCACGGTTCTACTGATGCTGCTGTGTCCTACCCTGTTGGCCTCCTGCTACGGGTGCACTATGGTACTCTGCTACTCTGTGTCCAATCTTGTTACAATTATAACAAGCTCCCTAAAATCGGCGCTGCTGCTGCGCTCTCTGGTCCTGCTGATGGCCCTTCTTATGGGGATCCTGCTGATGTGGGCCCTTACCCTGTTGGTGGGGTCCTCCTGAGCCTCCAAATGGTCTCTTACCCTTTCCTTTGTCCTCGGACTATCCTGACGTACCATTGTCCTTGCCCTTGATGAATAAGGTTGTATCTATCTCGTGAGCCATGGCTGCATCTGCCACCTCCCGCACTGAATGAAACCTCTGAGATACTATGCACCGGCGTAACCCCAGACAAAGTCCCATTAAGAACATCTGAGCCTGACGCTCCTCTGTGTGCCACATGCCAGTGAATCTAAGCAATGACATGAACTTACTCTTGAAGTCTATGACAGACATATCTCCCTACTCTAACCGAGCTAGCTCTAACTCTTTTCCGGATTTCGCTGCAGCCGAAACATACTGCTCATCAAACAGATATATAAAGGTCTCCCATAAAACCGTCATCCTTTGCTCTAGGGTGAAACGAAGTCGATACCATCCTCCCGCATCGCCCTTGAGGCTAAAAGCCGCTGGCCTCTACTTCTGCACCGAATTAACATTCAGCATATCCAAGATGTTACTCACATCCTCTTCCCACTTGTGTGCAGTAATGGAATCCGTCAAACTGTGGAACTCTGGTGCTTTCAACTTTTGATACCTCTCAACTAAATGAAGCCAAGCCTCCTGATCAGCTGCTCCGTCATCAACTGGTGGTGTCGGTGGGACCACTGGTGCCCTCTCTGGTATTTCCTCCCGAATGGATGACTCCGCTCTCTAGTATTTCCTCCCGAATAGATGACTCGTGAACGGGTGCATCTTCATGAACGGAAGGATCTTGACGAACCTGGGCTGCTAACTACTCCTCAATAGCCGCCATACGAGCTGCCAGTGGTGCTATGAAATCCACTAAGTACTGCGGAGCCTGCTGTGGCTCGGGCTCCCTATCTTCCTGCTCAACTCCCTGAGCACGAGTAACTCGACGTCCACGACCTCTTCCTGACATCTATAATTCCAAAGTAAATCTTATTACGCAGTAAATTGGATCTTAAGCATGAAGGATATAACATATAAGTAAATCGTATCACATATATCTCATATCATGCTTTATTATTTAAAGCAAATAGATCATCATAAAAAAAATTTAGATTTTCCGCGTACATATATAGTACGTCCTCACTCATGCTAAGGTTTCCTAATGGACTGTATACATGATCCCTAGGAAACTCTATCCTAAACTCAACAATATGACATAGGTATGATCCTAAGGATATGAGAACTAGAGCTCTGATACCAACTATGACGCCCCAGGGTTCACACAAGGCTGCAGTCCCAGGTGAAACCCGGATTGTCAAACCTGCCAAGCACCAAACACTATGCTACGGCATGTTTCACCATCACAATCGTTATCTCTCTAGTGGAAACAATAAATAGATGAAGGTACAGACAGGTAAATAATCAAAATAGAGCAACACTGAAAATATACACAGAAGAAGCATAAGATATATTAATAATGAGCCGAACTGGAATGAAAATAAAGAATATATCTCTGAGTCTGAACTGAATCTCAAATACAATGAGTCAAATAAACAAAGTCTCACAAGAGTTCTCAACTCTAAAATAAAATACCAATCTAGAGTCTGAAAATAATCAACTACATATGGAGTTCTGCAATAACTATAAAGTATAATAAATACCTAAATGGACAACTAAAAAGTCCATCAACCTGCGACTCTTCGTGCGCCGAACTCGCTGCCTAAAAGAGGGGAAATAACGAGCGTCAAAGTGCTAGCAAGATCATCACTACCTCTCCACAAGGAAAGGGATAAGAGCATATAAGAAAATAGAGTCAGTACATACTTATATCAAATGATTCATATAGCTCTCTATGAATGAAAAACAAATAGTCAAGGAAACATACTCCAATCTCCAACATAAAGAATAAATATCTCATCTCGAAGTACATCCCAGTAACCTGCTCTAATATAAGAGGATGCCAACCAAAACAAAATGAAATATAACTGTCGTCCATAACTGGTGTGCCAAAATTTTAAAATAAATAACCTACTCACTAGTAATCTATCATGGAAGTAAGACTTATATCTGATCAAAAATCTATGTGTGCATCATCTTATGCTATAGCGATACTCTTGTAATGATCTTACTCAATCGTTCTGCGACAATAGGTTTTATTATCTTCCTATTCCGGATATGTGTAATAACAATACTTTTGTAATACTCTTACTCAATCGTTCTGCGGCAAATAGGTTTCATCTCAATATTTCTGGATACGTATAGAACAACATTATTCATATGTGTTTATCAACTTAACTCATGTAGAAAGTGTGTCAATCTAACACAATCTAGCATAAATGCACCAATCTCGGTGTGCGTGTCCATATCTGAAGTTCACCATCATCTCAGGTGTTAAACAATCAGTAACATAATAGTCTATCATTATTAGATCGAGAAATCTGCTCGACAAACCAAAACCAAGCCATATAAAGATGCACAGCCAAAAACAAACTGGCGGTCGACCGCGACGGGCTCCAGAGGTTAACCTAGCCTCTGTCCTGCACGCGGTCGACCGTGGCGGTCGACCGTGAACCCTATTTCCATATTCTCATGTTCTTTGTGTATGTCATGTTCACGTCGTGTTTTTAGGATTCAAACATGATTAAATCTTCATGAAACTTGTATGCAAACATGCCACAGCAGATATGAACATCTGAAAACAACTCAATAATTATAAACATGATTTTATGCATTAGATTTGTATTCAAAACCCTAGAAACATGCATAAAAGCTCAAAACAACGAATCAAACTTCTTTCTTTAGATTAACCACATTTTAAAATCATCTTCAGGTTTTAAATACTTCTGTAAAACATTGTTCTCAACCTTTTTAGCATAGAAAGACCTAGTCACTTTACATATAATATGAAAAAAGTTGACTTTATTCATAAACTAGTCATTTAGGCTCTACAAAACATGTTTAAAACTCTTTAAAAACGTTTTAAAAACTAGTAGGGGGATTAGCAGAGATGATACTCGCCTGGGGTTGTAGGAAAACGTGTTAGAAGCAACGTCGAAGGAGATCTCCACTCCAAAAGCCAAAAATCAACAAAAACCTAACTTAAAAGCCTCCAATCTTCTCCAAGAAATCAAACTAGGGTTTGAGGGGTTTAGTGGATGTTAGGGTTCTTAAAAAGACTGAGAAAAACATGAAAAACTCATATATATTTCAGGGGAAAACAGATATGGGTTTAGAAATTCGAAACCAACTCAAAATAGGAGAAAAACAGACTGTAGGTTTTGCGGTGGACCGGACTACGGTCGCCCGCGACGGTCGACTGTACTAGAATTTTCCAGTTCCGCATATGTTTGACCATTGTGCTTGTTTCGACTCTTTTCTCTCACATGTATGAACTCGTTCATACTCAAAACACATGGTATTATACTCATACACCATTTAATAATATTTATCATACCAAATATCCACATATCATAATTTATCACACATTAATTATATTATTCATAAATTATCGGGGTTTTACAGTAGTGTATACTTTGGATTATTGTACTTGGCTATCTTTGTTATTTGTATGTTGAATCTTAGCCGTCACTTCTTATATCTTATCTTGTATCGTTCTTGTATTATATTTCCCTTGCTTATGGACATGCAATTTATTTTGAATATTTCTCTATATGAGTTGAATTGAGTCTCTCGTTCTATATTTTATTTCTTTATAGATCACCCTATTTTAATTCTGAGTACATAATTTGTTTTAAGGGGGGTAAAATGTAATGACATTGAATTCTTAATACTAGTTTAAATAATTTTTTAGTATTTTAAAATATTAAATTATTATTTTAAAAGTGTGTTTATATTTTCTGGATTTTCTAGAACTTTCTATGATTTAAAAATCCAATTTATATTTATTTAAGGATTTGCTAATTATAAATTAAATTATTACGGTAAAAACTTTTTAAATTAATATTGGTTACTTATTATTGTTATTATTATTATTATTATTGTTATTAATTATATTAATTATTTCCTAATTTTCCTCCCCAACCTTAATCCATTCCTATATAAATATATCTTTTCTCATCTCTCTCTCTCTCTCTCTCTCTCCCTCTCTCTCGCGCTGCCTTATCCACATGCCCCTTGTCCTCATAGGTAAGATCCCGCTTCTCTTTGACTCGTCACTTTAATATTTATATCTGATATTAATTAATTGTATAAATTAGGCTGATATATTATTATCTGTGTGAGTTTGTCGATAATACTGCGGTGGTTATATTTTGTGAAGTAGTGTTAAATATGATGAGTGGATATGTTCAAAATAGTTTATGATTAATTATGAGATGTTTTGAAAGAAAATATTTTAAGATTATTTTTAGAATTACCATAATGAGAAAAGAATTATTTTAAATAATTACATTTATGATTCCTAAATACTAGTTTTGAATTAGTATAATGAGAAACAGTTTAAAAGAATTTATTTTGGAATAAAGGACTATTTTTGATTAATATAATAAAAATTAATTTAAAAGAAATTATTTTGTAAAAGGACTTTTAAATAAAAAGATTTATGATTTTAAAAGATTAGAAATCACTTAGAGGAAATTATTTTATAAAATGATTACTTTAGATAAATAAGTCTATGATTTTTGAAGACTACTTATTAATTATGAGAAACAATTTTAAAGAATCTATTTTTGAAAAGGATTATCTAAATTAATAAGTTAATTATTTTTTTAAAGTATTATTCTAGAATAGATAATAATAGCATGATCCCGCTTCTCTTGACTCGTCATTTCATATTTATATCTGTCATTAAATTACATGCATAGATTAGCTTGTGATATGTTATTACATGCGTAGGATTTGTTTGATGAATGACTGTATGGAAATTTATTACTTTATCACCTAGTTGTTATCCAATAGGAGAGATTGTACATGAAGACGGCTCCTGTTAAAAATATGATTCATGAGTGTACTTCAAAGCATGACTATACTCACCTCGACATCGATATCCCAATGTGAGAAGTACCGAGTCCCCTTGATATCGATATCCCGGTATGAGGTTTCATTGACTATTACTATTATAGAATCGACTAGATGATGCACTCTTGATCGGACATGTTATGGGTCACAGTTATTTTTATAGTTTTACAGAAGTCTTTCCACGATAACTCCGTGGCTAGTACATAATATTTCATGCACAGTCACTTAAATTAAACTGATAAACATGGGGTTTATAAAGGAGAATTGGACGGAGAATATAACATGTATATAAACGAGCACATGCGCTTTACTGATATCAAGAGTTATATATATACATGGGCCAAAGTGCCAATACTTGACTTGAAGGCGTGGCCCCTGGATAGGTTTACGGGAACCCGATTATATATATATATATATATA
>BQKN01059180.1:13856-38494 GCA_022839385.1 Asparagus kiusianus | reverse complement strand
ATAAATATCCTTCTCTAATTCAAATAACATGTAAAATAAGAATATTATGCTTGTGTATCCTATGGTAGGCTTTGTTTGATATCTACAATTAGAAATTTCCTTTATTATCACCTTATATAGGTTACCGTCATGGATGATTATGGATTTCCCCTGATTATTATACTCTAATAGTGGATTGCATCTAGATTGTTATATATTCAAATGCACGTTTCTATTGTCATTACTGTTGTTACATCGGTTATTGCATTGGTCATTCGACCATTTCTTTTCTACCTTGTAGGATCTTGTCGTGTGCCATACACGCTGACGTACTCCTGTTCTCTCAGGTTATATGTTAGATTTAGAGGACGGACAGGTCCAGCTTGGAAATATGCCAGAGCTGGAGTATCCTCAGCAGGAGTGCTTTGCAGATAGTGCTGATTTTTTTTAGTCATTTGATAAATTTAGTTTATTTTTATAGCACTTTCTTTCTATTTCTGTTAGATTATGTATTTTCATATTTCTTTAGTTGGACTGTTTTGTAATAAGAGCATGTTTGACCTAAATTTTGTGTCTCGGATGATATATTATTTATGATATGGCTCATTTCTGTTCTGTGTTATTTATTATGTTCTTCCTAATTGTGAACGGGGACCTGTGACTTCGTACTTTATTGTTTGATGCTTAGCGTATTAGATTGAATAGAAACGATCTAGTATTTATTTCTCCTCAGTCTAATACGACGTGGGCTTGTTCGCGTCTCAATTCTTGGGTATTTTAGAAAGCGGGGCGTGACAAAACTACATCTTAATTATATTAAGATTTGGGATGTCATGCTTATGTAAAAAAACAAGATCCTAAAAAGTTAGAGGCACACTCAGTATTGTGTAAATTTATAGGATATCCAAGGAATTCCACCGAATATCAATTCTACCATATTGAAGAACAAAAGATAATTGTTTCTCGGTTTTCTACCATCTTGGAGAAGGAATTTCTTGAAAAAGGAATTCGTGGGAGCATGGTAGAACTGGAAGAAATTTTAGAGATACAAATTAATACTAATAATTTAGTAGAACTAGCAAATTCAGTTATACCTGAAGAATCTCAACCACTCTGCAGATATCCAAGGCGATCTCATGGACCTAAGAGATAATATGATTTTCTCGTTGAAGGTAGCATGTTAGATCACGTCATAGATGATGACGAACCCTTGAGTTATTAGCAAGCCTCTCAGAGTAAGAACTCTGTTGCTTAGCATGATGTAAAAAGATCCGAAATAGACTCTATGTACACTAATAAAGTATGGATCTTAGACAATGCTCCTAAAGAGGTGATACTGATAGGTTTTAAATGGTTGTTTAAGAAAAAGTTGGGTGTAGATAGGAAAGTAGAGACTTTTAAAGCTAAACTGGTAACTAAAGGTTTTCGTCAAAGACCTGGTTTGGACTACGATGAAACCTTTTCTCTAGTGGCTATGCTAAATTCTATTCGGATCCTACTTGCTATAGCTGCTCACTATGACTACGAGATCTAGTGAATAGACGTCAAAACTACATTTCTAAATGGTGATTTTGAAGAGTGCATATATATATATCTCAACCAGAGGGATTTGTAGTTAGTGGGAGCAGTGAAAAAGCATGTAGGTTGCTTAAAGCCATTTATGGACTGAAGCAAGCAGCGTGGAGATGGATCATCCATTTTGATGATACTATCAAAGAGTTTAGTTTCATCAAAAATCCAGATGAACCATGTGTGTATAAAAGGATAATTGGGAGTATACTATCATTTCTTATTTTGTATGTAGACGATATACTCTTAATCGGTAATGATATACCGTCATTACAAATGGTTAAATTTTGGCTATAAAAAAAGTTTTTCCATGAAAGATTTAGGTGAAGCATCCTGTATACTGGGTATTCAAATCTATAGAGATAGATCTAAAAGGATATTAGGATTATCCCAATCTAGATACATTGGCAAAGTACTAAAGTGATTTAGCATGGAAAATTTTAAGAAAGGTTTCGTACCTGCATCTCCTGGAATCTCCCTCTCTAAAAAGATGTCTCCCCAGACTGATGAAGAGAGGAGACACATAAGTCTAATTCCTTATGCCTCGGAAGTAGGATCGATCATGTATGCCATGTTATGTACTAGACCAGATATCATTTATTCACTCAGTTTGGTAAGTAGATACCAATCTAATCATGGAGAAGAGTACTAAAAAGCAGTCAAAAATATACTTAAGTACTTGAAAAGGACTAAAGAGTTATTTTTGATATATGGTAAAAGTGACCGCCAAATGGAGGCTTTTCCGACTCTAGCTTTCTGAACGATATCGATGATAGTAAATCTATTTTAGGATATATTTTTACCCTCAATAGAGAGACTGTCAGTTGGAAAAGTTCCAAGTAGGATATAGTAGCTGTCTCTACTATGGAAGCCAAATACATTACGGTAAATAATGCAACCAAAGAAGCTATCTGGATGAGGAAGTTCCTTTCAGAGTTGGAAGTCGTTTCCACCATTAAAGATCTTGTACCTTTATACTATGATAGTAATACTACAATAGCTCTGACAAAGGAACCCGGTCTCACCATAAGTCCAGACACATTCTGAGGAAGTGTCACTTGATCAGGGAGATAGTTGATCACCAAGAGATCAAGATTAAAGAATATACACAAAAGATAATATAGCAGATCCATTCATAAAGGTAATTGCTTGTACACAATTTGAAAAACTTGTTGAGCTATTGGGTATTAGAAACTATAATGATTAACCTTAGTATAAGTGGGAGTTTGTTAGATATAAATGCCATGCAGGTAATAATTGTATATTGTAACATAACCTATATGAATATAACATCCTTGTTCAAAATGATAGTATGCTATTTTGGTCAGATTTATCTGGTATTTTAATACAGATGAAGTCCTTAGAATGATACTAGACTATCAGACATTTTATATATGATTGTAATAAAGAGATCTGATTTGTCACTAACGTATATTCTAAAATATTCCTAGTCGATAAAGTGTTGAAATATGACATCATCACTTTGGGAAGACTAGTGTATACTCTATTTTTCCTTTGATAGGATGGTGATCCATCTCTTGGATCATTGATGAGAGATATCAAGATATAATATACATGTGACTCATTAGTGAATGAGTTGATTGAACGACTCACTGAGAACGTCTAGTTGGTAATTATACTTAACTGTCAAATAGAAGTTCTCAAGTGATATAGTACAAAGTAGTCTCTTGACCTGAGGTATGAGTGCAATATCTTACATGTCAGTAAATGTGTACTTAGACTTTTACCTAATAGTTCTCATTGAGTTGTGTATAACAATCTTATTGGGTGCATCCCAAGACATAAGTAGATATTAAGATACCAAGATGGGATTTGTCTCTCCCAGTATAGGGGGTTGATGTCAAAAGATATTTTGATATAACTATAGCCTGAAAATCCTTGGCCAAGGTAAATAAGATAAACTGAGTGTTAGTTTAATCTTAAAGGTTTTGAGTTTAATATCAAAAAATACTAATCGAGCTATTAGGGTTTGACAATTTTCCATATCCTAGGCTCTATAGTTTGACATGATTTGACGAAGAGACCGGACTGTATAATATTATCACTGAGTGATCCTGATAAAATTATGTAAGCATCTTACAGACATTTATCACAACTTATAAATAGTTATATGTATCGGTAAAATCAGAATGTTATGTGCTTAAGAAATGAATTCCAGTATTTTTTTATAAAGTTAACTTTTAGTCAACTGGTTGACTTCTTAGTCAACTCGTTGACTTTTTGGTCAAATGATGACTTTTTGATTAATAATTTGAAAATTACGAAATACCGTATTTATGAAACATCATATTGATGTGGTATTTTTATTTATGAAATACACACTTCATTATACGTTGATTAATGAGTCATGAGATGAGTCATTAATGTGGTATTGTTTGGAAACTTGGTTTTAGCACATGGTTTTGATTCTTTATGACTATTTGCATGACTCATGAGATGAGTCATTGCATGACTCATGAGATGAGTCATTGCATGACTCATAAAAGGAATCATTATATTTAGATGACTTATGGTATGACTCATGAGATGAGTCATGACATATCTCACTATATATATGAGCTCTCTCTCTCTCTCTTGTAGAGAGGTTAATAAAAAATTGGCTAAGTGGTTTTTTTCCATAAGAGAATAAAAGAGAGCTCTACCTTTTACTAAACTCTAGCAATCTTTGAGTAAGAGGAAGTAGTAGGATTTTAAAGTACCCTGGGGTGAATACTTTACCTTGTGTCTCAAGAAGACTCTGATTTTATCAAGCTCACTATAAGACTTGGAGATCCTGATATGAGTCGCTATGCGAGCACCTTTGATCACAGAATTATCAAAGGTGGGCTGAGAAGAGGATGATAGACACACAAGAATAATTCAGTATGCGGCGAAGGAAAATACCATCTCTAGATTATGAGTATGAAAAGATTACAATCCCTCTTTCATAATCTCACTAGAATCGAGAACAAGCTCTTAATTCTCTCTAAACCCTAATCTCTCTTTATTAGAATTTCACACAATTCCTTATATAGGTGTAACAATGTGAATGGCAAAATGGTAAATAACCAAGCCCAAACCCAATCAGAATTCGTGCAAACAAAAACCCAAACGAACCAGGAAACCTTCGATGAGTCGACTCACGACTGAGATGTGTCGACTCATCCGAAACTGGACAAAACACAAAACCAACAATGAGTTGACTCATGACTGAGATGAGTCGACTCGTCAGAGACTAGTGACAAACAGCTGGGTTTCGTGAGTCAACTTATGATAGGCATGAGTCGACTCAACCTGATGAGTCGACTCATGACTATTATGAGTCGACTCACAGGCTGAAAACTAGATACTTTGATTCTTCAATTCGCCGTCTCATTCCACACTTCAACCAGCATTCTACTGTGATGTTTTACACCTCTATTCTCAAGCTACCTTGAGAATTAGCTACTCTCAAGCACCCATAAGGATCACTAAGTTCCGAAGAGAAGATACATCCGTATCATGGGTCCCTCCAATAGGAACTTGAAGTCCCGTTCAAGTTAGAACTTCAGCTGAGGAAACTCCCGAGCTCCTCTATCTTTTATGCACCACCTGGCCTTGCTAGGAACTTGATAGTGACGTACAACTAGAAACTACTCCTTCACTCCTTTCCTTATCATAGTCGTCTTCCGTTCTAATATGTAATCCTCTTTCGATGGCTTTTCTGGAAGTCTAATGCACAGCGAGACAAACTTCTTACTTGCATTCACTAGCCTCTTCACTCGCATCACCGTCCCCAAGCTTGTCTCCCTCGGAAGAGACGTCGAACAAAATATGAACTTTTCACCATCTTTGGTGAATATATACTTCTGAGCCCGCCTCTCGTAGATCGCATATCTATCCTATAAGTATGGATTGCCCAGTATAATCTAGCAAACATCCAAAGAAACTACGTCGCACATGACCTCGTCAATATACGACTCATGGAGTGCAAATCTGACAATGCATTGATCAACTACACTCAGTCTCTCATCCTTTTGAATCCACCCTAATGGATAGGGTTTCGGATGCTTAACCATCTTTAGACCCAGCTTCTGAACCAAGGCCTCAAATATTAAATTCTTCTCGCTGCCCGGATCAACTATGATATCAACTAAACTGGTCTTCACTTGAAACTTAAGCACAAAGAGTTGCTCTCTCGGGTCGTCGTCCTCCTTCATGGCCTGTCTCCCCGTCATAAGGTTGAGACTACTGTTGGGCTCTGTCATCCTCGGGACTTAATTCTAACCTTGAGCTATCACATATGCCTTTTTCTCCTCCTTCTTCTTCAATCATCTTGGCTTGAGATGATGATACTTCTCCCAGCACCGATCAACAAAATGTCATGTCTTCTTGCAGTGACTACAAATTAGTTCCGCTTTCCCTGGATCATCCTTCTTCTCCTCCTTATGTTTGGAACCACTAGACTCGCCTCCCATCTGTTTGGATTCTCCTTAGTCTCATTGCCCTTCTTCTGCTTGCCCTCAATAGCAATAGCCTTCACCCTCGCTTCTGCAATAGTCTCGATTGTGAATAACTTCATCTCCTTCCGGATGTAATCGCTCAATCCCGCCATATACTTCATAAACACATAATATTCCTCTATCGTAATGTTAAGGACAATCCTGTTGCTGGAACTCCGTGGTGTATTCTTAAACGGTTTGATTTACTCTTTGGCACAAGACGTACCACTTATACCAACGATCTTCAAGGAATCCTACTGGGTAGAACTATTTCCTTAGGAACTCCATGAACTTGTTTCACAACACCGCCTTCTTCTCCTACTTGCAGTAGGATTTCCACCACGTCAACGCGTGCCCTAAAAGCTTCAAAGTCGCGAACACAATCTTCTCCTTGGACGAATATCCATAGAGAGTGAAATACATCTCCATACGTTCTATCCAATCATCGAGTTTCTCCATATTGGCATTCCCATCATAAACATGAATCTCCACCTTGAAGTGAATCTTCAGGTTCTAGTAAGAATTCTTACCCCCTTGATACAACACAACCTTAACGGTCTCCTCCTCCTCATCGGGATCTGAATCCTCTCTCTCCACATTGGACTCCACAATTTTCTTCTTGGACTTTGAAGAAGATTCACCTTGTTTATCACCTCCATGGATAAGACTGACGAGTTGTGTGAGAGTAGACCCTATCGTTTCGATCTGATTCTCCAATACATCAATCCTCGCTGAATTGTCTCCTTCAGCCATCTTCTTCTTCCTTAAAACCTAGACTCCTTCTAATAAAATAAGGATCTTGCCTAGCTTCTTGTATTATGATCGAGTCAGGACTATACACAGGATGCCCCCTCTACCGAATCTAATTGTTTTGATACCAACTTGATACGAGTCGCTCTACAAGCACCTTTGATCACAGAATTATCAAATGTGGGTTGAGAAGAGGATGACAAAAACACAAGAACAATTCAGTATGTGGTGAAGAAAAATACTCTCTCTAGATTATGAGTATGAAAAGATTACAATTCCTCTCTCAAAATCTCACTAGAATCAAGAACAAGCTCTCAATTCTCTCTAAATCCTAATCTCTCTTGATTAGAATCTCACTTTGATTACATCTGATTCTTTAGAAACCCTAAACAATCCCTTATATAGGTGTAAATATGTGGATGGTAAAGTGGTAAATAACCAAGCCCAAACCCAACCAGAATTTATGCAAACAGAAACCCAAATGAATCAAGAAACCTTCAATGAGTCGACTCACGACTTAGATGGGTCGACTCGTCCGAAACTGGATAAAACACAAAACCAGTAATGAGTCGACTCATGACTGAGATGAGTCGACTCGTCAGAGACTGGTGATAAATGGCTGGGTTTCGTGAGTCGACTCATGATAGGCATGAGTTGACTCAACCTGATGAGTCGACTCATGACTGTTATGAGTCGACTCACGGGCTGAAAACTGGATGCTTCGATTCTTCGATTCACCGTCTCATTCCACGCTTCAACCTACATTCCACTGTGCTGTTTTACACCTCTATTCTCAAGCTACCATGAGAATCAGCTATCCTCAAGCTCCCATGAGCATCACTAAGTTCCAAAGAGAAGATATACTCGTATCAGATCCACTACAAGCATGTTTACAATAACAAGGGGAATGAGCTAGGGGTTGTTCGATCTACCATTGAATCACGCTACGAAAGTAAACCTTCGAAGCTATTGGTTGCTCTCTTTATTATAAGGATTATGTTAGATTTAATTAGGAAGGTATTAGTTTGTATTTAATGCTCTCTACATGCTTAGTATTATATTATACATACAGTCTTCCGGTGCGTATTTAGTATGTAGATTAAGCACGGGATCTCCAACACAAAAGAGAGAAGCATCTAGTTACGGGTAACTTGTTAAGGTTACACATTTGTTATGAAGGTTATGGGTTGGTTGTTAATGTTACGAGTTGGTTGTTAAGAATAAGCATTTGTTTACAGGTTATGTATTAGTTGTGAAGTTAACCTTCACAATAAACCCGCACAGGTTGAACACGTGGTTCACTCGGGCCCCAAAAAGCTAGAACTCTATTTCATAGGAGCCACCAATATTTTGTATACTTTCAGCGGCAACACAGTCACCGTAAGAGTACTCCCTGCCCCATCTCATCAAATCAATTGCTAGCTAGCTATCTATCTTGGGTTATAATTATTAGGCTCCTGTATCTGTCTATCTATATTTCGCTAAAAATTCACTTTTTAAAATCCGCCGATTCCTTCCGTTTCCATTTCCGCAGCTTTTGCCGGTTAGCAAACCTACGTATAAATATTTCATATCCCTTATTTTTTTCCCACAAAAATTTCCCTTCCCCTTCTTTTTCTGTCTTTCTTTTTTTTGTGAATATTACGGGTTGATTGTTAAGGTTACGCGTTGGTTGTGAATGTTATTGGTTGGTTGTGAAAGTTACATGTTTATTGTTAAGGTTACACATTAGTTGTGAATGTTATAGGTTGGTTGTTAAGATTACGGGTTAGTTGTTAAAGATAAACGTTGGTTGTGAAGGTTATACATTGGTTGTGAAGTTAACCTTGACAATCAACCCATGACCTTAACAACTAATGCGTAACTTCACAACCAACGCTTATCCTTAACAACAAATGCTTAACCTTAACAAGTAACCCGTAACCTTAACAACCAACACGTAACCTTCACAACCAACCTGTAAAACCTTCACAACCAACCTTAGTAAGGAGTTACTTATCAAGGAATCTTGTTACATATCAAGGAATCATCCACTTGATGGGAACAAAACTATCACCTTATGCCTAGAAAAATTACAGTCGAATGACTTGTTGATTAATATTCTTTTTCATAATTTCAAATGTGTTGCAAAACAATATCCTGCACCGTCAGGTTGTTGTTTCCTAATCTCAAATGTGTTATAAAACAATATCGTGCACCGTCAGGTTGTTGTTTGTTAATCTCGGTCTTCCGCTAGAACTCGAGAAGAAAACCCATATAATTAGCCAATGATTAATATATATTTCTGATGGTCTAGAACAGAAATAATTCGAATTTATTTAATCTAGAATGATCAAGTTACTAATAAGAAAAATGATCAAGAAGGAATTTTCACTAGTAGAAACAGGGGCAGCCCCAACGGTTCAAACCGTTGGGGCAGATAGTGACCCCAACGGTTTGAACCGTTGGGGCAAGAAAATAACCCGTTGGGACAAGTTGCGTTGGGGCAAAGTTTGCCCCAACGGTTGTTTTATCAGCACCAACGGTTCAAACCGTTGGTGCTGATATTTTTTTAATTTAAATTATTAAAATAAAAAAAACCATGCACCAACGGTTCCAACCGTTGGTGCAAGTTGTTTGCACCTGTACAAAAACGTGCACTATTTGTGCACATTATCAACCTGTTCATAGCAATATTAATCAACCTGTTAGCAATATTCCCATGCAATTATACAACCAAAAACATAAATGTCATAAAATGAATTCAAGATCCTAACACTACCATACGCAATTATAAGACAAAACAAAAAATTTACTAAAATGAAAAGCGAGTAGTACGTTTTAAACTAATTAAATCACAAACATAAAAAATATCCAAAATACAATGTCTCAAATATCTAAAAAGTGCAAGTCACTGCTGACTAAATTGAAGAAAATCAACAAAAGCCTTGCGGACATCGTCCTCGCCGTAACCCTCCTGCGTTAAGCCCCTTATCAAGCCCCCCAGTCGACTTGTAATATGATTTTGTGTTGAAATATCCCGAGGAGAATGCTGAGCAGCAGAAGTAGAACCATGAGCATCTGGAGAAGGCTGAGCAGAAGCCGAACCCTGAGCACCAGCCGAACCCTGAGCACCAGGAGAAGGCTGAGCAGAAGGTGGATGAGCGGTATGATAATCAACCTGTAAAGTATAAGTAATGATATTTAGAGGGCATGTTCAGATAAATCTCACACAAATTTGTTATCCACACATGATAAACTATCTTGCAATGTGAGAAATAAACTTCTGAAATCAGCTTCCTAAATTAAATACATTGTTATTATCATGTACTCTCGTCAAAATTTATTCCTTTTAATTTAATTAACCAACTGAATTGAAAATAAATTTATATTAAAGTAACCATATATACGTACAAGTTGGGTTAGTCGTTCCATCTTGGCCTTAAGCTCCGCCATCTCACGAAGCACATCAGGAGGAGTAGCGAAGGTCGGAGTGGAGAAAGTCTTCAAATAAAATCTAGTGACACCGTGACCCAAACCTCTCTCATAACCACCATGATGCCCTCCATGTACATCATCTAAGACTGTGGTCATTGCAGTAGATTTGGGTTCTCGATCGACCCCTAATGCTTTGGCCTTTTCGATCACCCGAGCCTACACCACAAAGTATTCAAATATTAAGTCAACAATATTATTATAAGCATATTCAAGAAAAAAAATTCAATTAGTCAAAAGCATAACACTTACACAATACTCTTGAGTTTGGGTGTCGGGATATGTACATGAATATGTATCAGCTCCTGGATCGACTAAAGTCGCATGGGTACCTAAATACTCCTTTAATGCACTTGAACTGCCACCCGATTCTTCGATGCGAGCTCTCTGTAATTCACCAAAACATAAATTTGTATAAGATATCGTATCATAAATTAATAAATGCATTTTTTAAAACTCTTGAGATTAATTTTACCACTCTCTCTTTTGCCCGAGCCATACTCCTCGAGCCACCCGTATAGGTTGCTCGACCTCGCTTCTTTGACTCCCGATTATCTTTATTTCTTTTTGCCTCCGCCTGCACAAAAATGTAAGATTTAGATTGTGATCCAAAAATAAGCACATGCCAATCATTGAATTATTTGTTAACCATATACCTGCTTCCTATTAGAAGAAAATAACTTGCAGAGGTCGTCCCACCATCTTTTATCGATCCCTTCGAACACCTCTGTCTTGAAAAGATCCTCTCTTTTCTCTTGGGGAGTCTCCAGCCACAGTTCATAACATTCCTTCTTTACCTGATTTCGATTGCCTCAGACTCTCTCCTGCATCTTTATCTTCACGCCTCGATGTATAACAGGAATATTAAGAGGACAATAAGGATCTACAGGCAAAAACTCATAATCTTTCTGCATATTTAACAAAAAAATACATTAAACACTTTTCGTGAATATTGAATAAGATCTTGCTAGTTTTGCAATGACAGAAATAGATTAAAATTGTATTCAAACCTGGGCTTGGAGAAAGAACTTATCAAACGAACGCTCATGATCCGGGCCCCAGTTCTTATAAAGTGGGAAGTCCATGTATTGGCGGCTCTTTTGCCCCACATACTGTCCAAATCTCTTAGCATTAGGGCCTGTAACACGGAAGTACTCATCAAAGTGCAAGAGGAATGCTGGTTCATTCTTCTCAGGATCGGGCATTAATCGATTGGCTTTATTTGTAGATCGAACCTTCTTGGACGTCCGTGGCAAACCTGCATCAAAGTTTTGTAGTTGTATAATGCATGTTATAAAGTTGTGCGTAGGATGGAGAAATTGGAGAGCTCAATTGGTTTCAGAAAGCTCTTTGTGTTGTGTTTCAGATATGTAGCTAAAGACTAGTTTGCATGCAACCTTACAGTTTGAACATTACTTCATTTCATTTCAGAGACTAAGATCACTTTCCTGCACTCTTTTTTTTTCTTTTTCTTTGCTGCAGGACACTGAGGCCCTTGGAGAAATGAAGGATCTTCTTAGTTATACTACAGTGGGTGGTATAAGGAGAAACTGACATTCCTCTTCATACTTTAAGCAGTTATGGAGGACCAGTCTTGTTCATTTTAAGGTTTAAATCATTGATCTATTTGATATAGTCTAATAAAGACAGGATGTGTATACAACCTTTAATTTCATAAGTCATGCAGAATATATTAAACATATTCGAATCATAAATCTGTTCAAGGACCAAAAATCTCAGGTTTTATACTGAGAAGGAGTATATTAAATATATTCGAGTCATTAAACATATTCTCCGATTGGGATTACATACCTCCGGCATTCTCAGCACGCTTCGCCGCGCGTTGTGCAGCACGGTTAGGACGATAATTTCTCAAGTGTAAAGGACAAGTTATCGATGTGGATGCAGAGGCATCCCCTCTAACTAGACAATAAAAGAATATTATGTAAGTATTGTTTAATAAAATAATATGCAATATAATATCAATACATTAAATGATACTAACCCGTCGAGTGTCCAGATGGTATAGAGTGCGTAGGGATGGTCTGCAAATCAGTCTCGCCCACATCTGATAAATGTGTAATCATATCAAGAAATCAATTATAGTACAAAATAAAATCAAAATCAAAATTTACAAACCTGTAAGGGGGGTCTGTAAATGATCATCGGCCATGGATGTAGATGCTATAATACTAGGGGTAGATGCTGGAAAGATAGGGATAGATACAGACTGACGAGCGCCCTCTAGCTCCTTCCGACGCTCCCTTGCCTGTTGTGAAAGCTTATTAGGTGGCACCCATCTAGTCCTACACTTTGATGGCCCTCTACCAGACATCGTCAATCCCTGGAAAGTACACACACATATATATATGAGATGCATGCAATACACGTATATAGTGAACATGTACATATAAAAAATGCATATAATCAGGTTTATTGTGATTGCCCACCCAACCAAGCATTGTGTATATAGTGAACATGTAAAAAAGAATTGACAGTGTAAAAAACACCTTCAAGCAACTCATAAAGAATTGACAGTGTAAAAAAGAAAGTAGAAATGCACATGATATAATTTAGCCTTAGAGACTTGGTTGTGGTTTCTTTTGTGGTGAAATTGGGGCTAACGTGGTCTAGCAACTCATACTAGATGTTTGTTTAAATGCCTCAGTAAATATTTGCATGATGAATATCTGTGGTTTTCTTCCTTTTTAAGAACTTTCCCAGATTCTAAAGCAAAGTCTTTATTGTCTCTGAATCGAAGAATCTCAGTTGGTCATGAACTGTGAGATCTAGGTGGGTTCTGTAGTTGGATAGCTGGAATTGTAGTGTATGGAATCTTAAGTGCTGGGTATAGTGGTTAACGAAGTGGGTTCATATTTTTCTTTGTGGAGGGAGATTTCAGGGTATTTTGAGGTTCAATTTTCATTGATTAGTGTGATATGTCAAGGTTGAAAGGTTTATACTTGATACAAATATTATAGACACCAAGTAAAAATAGCATTCTTTTTCGGTGACGATAGTCTACTAGCATTTCTTTGGTAGATAAATATTTTAGGTTTCCACCATCTAATACATGACTTCTAAATGTGAGTTCTCCTATGCGAATGGTTTTAGAATTAATCCCATGACTTGGGCATTGCAATGTTGCTTCAGGGCTTGTGCTGGGACAATATGCAAGAGGTGAGCTTGGTATTAACAATGGCACTGGAACTACAGAAGCATGATAGCATGCCATGCTCTAGTTAATCTCAGATTGACTATATTTGACAGTTTCTGTGGGTAAAGACAAAATTGGTTTCCCTCTCTAACAACTAGGTTTTAAACATGAATTTTCCTTGCCTCTAACAAGGAGGAACACTTTTGTTTCAACTTACTAGTTTGTACTATTAAGCTACGTATACTAAGATTCTAACTTGATAATGATTACAAGATACTGAATTCATTATATTCAAAAGCTTAAATTTGCAAATTATAGATATATTTGTGTTTACATGTATAGATTTGTGGAATTCTGATTATTCTCTTGGTTGATATACAATGTACATTGAATTAAGTTAGTATTCCGAAGTCTATATTTCGTTGTAACTGTAAGGATAAGCAACAACATGGATAATATTCTTTCGACATATGCACATTTTTGAATTAATTTTTGAATCATGTTTGTCATCTCCGGTTCATGAAGCATTTCCTAATTAAAAAGTCTCACATTTTTTCTTTAAGATCAGATTCTTCTGATTTTCGCTAAGAATGACAAGGAACCATATTTATAGTGATTATGCATCTGCGTATAAGTTAGAACCGAATTATAACACGTCCTTAGATAAATATTCAATAAAACTTATCTAAACCCATTTCTAGTTAAACTGGATGCATCATGCATCATCTTATTTCTATCTTGATTTGTGCTATTTTTTTGCAGAATCCGTTAATGGAGAAAAATTTTGAAATAAAAGGGTTCACTCTCCTGAAAAGGATATGGGGTTTCTTCAGAAGATGCCTCTTTTTAGTTCTCTCCTTTGGTCCGATGCCTAGCCATATAGCATTCATAATGGATGGAAATCGTAGATTTGCCAAGAATAAAGGAATTAAAGAAGGCGGGGGTCACAAAGTTGGATTTGCCTCTCTCATCCATATTCTCCAATATTGCTATGAAATGGGGGTCAAGTATGTGACTGTATATGCATGTATATAGTGAACATGTATAAACATGTATATGCATGTATATAGTGAACATGTAACAAAGTGAACATATGTGTATATGAATTTTTGTTTGTGATTACTACCTTTTTCTTTTTACAGACTCCTTAGACGTTGTAGGAATGTCTACAATGATTTCATGTTCAAAATCATTCCGAACCCATGAAACTTCATGCTCAACCTGAGATTCATTTGGGTCTATAGAAATAGTAGCTTGTAACAATCTAAGTCCTTCATCATCAGAATCTGTCTCAGCATTGTCCTCTATGTCAACATCCACAAATTGTGGGACATCGTAAGTATTCCTAGGCTTCCATCGGCAAACAACACTCCATCCAGGATGTTTCAAGCACTTTGAGTAGTATACTTGAAATGCTTGTTCCGGGAATATATACGGTTCATCTTCAAACTCAAAAAGATTGGTGTTTACACTAGTCAATCCATATTCATCTTTCCAAGTCCCATATGTTTCTCTCCAGTTTCCATGTCCAGTTCTTGTTGTTAGACCCTAGAGGGGGGGTGATTAGGGTCTTATGCTAATCTAATCCGATTAAATGCCAATTAAAATTAATTAACAAGTATATTCTTGCAAGATAGATATACTACTAATTATGAGCAAGAATATGCAATATACACAATGAGATATATCCTATATGATGAAAATATATATGCAAGGATATATAAACTAATACAAGATGATATATCCTACCAAGGAGATATACAATATGATATATGCTAGGATATGCAAACACAAGGGGTAAACAATCTAAACAAGATAGTGGATCATATAACTAATGAGCTAATGACAATGGCGATACAAGATATGAGCATGAATATGAATGAACGCCAAAGCACACTCAAACACACAATATGATCACGGAGTTCGGACCTTCCGTCCTACGTCTCCGCTCCCCACTCCCGGGGAGAAATCCACTAACACAATCCGGTTTGGAAGCCGGAACTTCTTCTACACACTCGGTTTTCTAGCTAACCGAAAACTCTACAACTCACACTCTTGCAATCACACTCTACACCCACTAAGTGTTGGACCTAGCCGTGTCTCCCTCAAGTGCTCGGTTACAACCTCTCCCTAGGCACGTCAACCGACGCCACTCCTCTTGGGACGATCCCCGACTCTCACCACACACTCCTCACTCGGTGTACAAGTGTATTACAAAGTGATCTCACAATAAGCACAAATATCAATCAATTGATTGTTCTCTAAACAGTATGAGAACTCAATTAAGCTCAACTCAATGTTACACAATCCCACAACCTAATTATATAATGTATGCAAATACGATAAGCTCAATGGTTGTGTGTGTAAACAAGGAGATATAAATAAAAACTTAACTCAATAGGATCTAGCAATAAGATTGATATGAAATACAATAGTAGAAATGCTAGGAAATAGAGTTAAGGAAACTTCTCTATAAATACGAAGAGAGGATGAGACGATTTTGAGGATGAAATCCTCAACTGGTGATGCAAACTCCTCTTTGAACAGCAAACCCCAAAAACCAAACTAAACAAACCCTTAAACGCACTTAAACCTTGTTTAAAAACTTGTTTAAAAACTTCTTGATTAACTCTTGAAAAGACATCAGCAATGGGTATTTATACCCTCTCAAAGCTCAGCCAAAATCCCAAAACAGAAAGACTAAAAAGCCCCCAACAACGGTAATAAAACTAGCCGTTAGAAGCTGAGAAAGCGCCCGTCGGTCGACCGGAAAAGTCATCGGTCGACCGAAAATTTCATCGGTCGACCGGACCGGTCGACCGACAACTTTCTGTCAGCCCAGTGAGATTTTGAGCTCAGGTTCGGTCGACTGGTGCGGTCGACCGAATTCTGACATCCCAGAAAAAACTGTTTTTGACACATTTAAACAATTTGTAAAATATTCATTTGACTTCTGAAAATTATGAAACTTTGGGAAATATATATAAACATGAAAACAAACATGTTACAAAAAGAATTTTCCAAATTGCATTTCCCATTTGTGAAAAATCATCATTTTGCAAAGTGGTTCAAAATACGAAAACGTAAACATGTGAAATTTGATATTTTGGTTAAACCATATTTTGAAACTTTGCACAATGATTATATAGACTTAATAAAATATGTATATGAATATTGTTAAGTCTAAAAGCTAAGAATATGATATTTTCACAAAATTGCATATTCAATGCAATATATTCAAAACGCTAAATATGATTTCATTATAAATAAGCTTGTTAAAGGTGAAATCATATATAGGTATATGAAACAAAATAGTATTTTTCAATTCTATTCATTTGTTTCATATATAAACCCAAAAGAAACATATATGTATATATATAACTGTATATATACAAAACCAAAACTTGTATATATGTATATAACTATATATACATAGAAACCAAAACGTGTATGTGTGTATATGATTGAGCTTAAAGTACTAACACACATAATATAAAACCTAAATTAATGTTACCCAAGAAATCTTGATCTTCATTGTAGCTCAACTTGGTACACGTGCGGATGAAGCTTGAACTTGATCTTTAACTTGAATTGTATAGGCTTCAACCCGACATTTCCGCCAACCTCCATTGGATTTCATCGTTGAAGCGCAATTCCATCCATCCTCCAACCTACGTTGTTTGTCTACAAAACATAGGAATGTACAAATACTAGACAAACAACATTAGTAGTAAATTGTTTGTTAAACATCATCAAAACAAGAACGCCAACACTTGTATGATACCAAACACACTTGAATAAATAAATTAGTTTTGCTCTTCCGGGATAGCGAATACCGAGTATTCTATCTAAATACCCTTAGTAAATTATTCCTTCAGTGCCAATAGCCGCAATTCCACTATTCTGGGTGGTCCGAGATTCTTCTCTCTCCTTGATTTCAAACTTGTACCCGCTTACACCAAATCCATTGCAGTATGCAACCTCTCGACTCGGATATTCAGATAGACATCTCAAATCCTTATCCAATGTTAATTCTACATTTGGATCTTGGACCTGACAAAACAGTTTGTGTGGTAATTATATAAAGATACAAGTTTAGATTAAGATAATGACACATAAATATTGACAAAGAAAATCTTACATATTTTATAAACCAGCTACAAAAATTATCATGATGATGTTTTTCCAATCGTTCAACATTCCAATTAGGATGCTCTTCACGTAATTCATCCTTGTGAATTCTGTTCTCAACATGAATTGTTATAACATTAACATCATATTATTTTATATATACATACGTATAACAATTAATATAAAACATACTTACTCTCTAACTTCCTCGAGGCATATGCTATTGAGGATGATAAATCGATGTATATCACTAATAAATGTGAGTCCCATTGTCATGTAAGTTGGTTTGCCATATGTTCCGTCATGAATACTCACAGGTCTATTAAGCTTTGTCTCTATATTTTCGTCCAAATAACGGGAACAAAATGTTGTTACTTCCTCCAAGAGATAACCTTCCATAATAGAACCCTCTGGCCGATTTCTATTTCGTATATAATTTTTTAGAGTCAAAAGGTACCTACAAAAACTCACATTAAATTACTAAACATAATAATGTAGAAGATAAAAATTATATCTATTGCATCAAATGGAAATTTAAAGTTACCTTTCTATAGGATACATCCACCTATATTGTACCGGTCCTGCAAGTCTAGCCTCTTTTGCAAGATGAACAATCAAGTGGATTATGATATCAAAGAACGACGGTGGAAAAATCCTCTCAAGCTTGCACAATATCAAAAGTATCGCTTTCTCTAGCTTTTCTAGCTCCTTGTCATCGACATTTTTAGCACACAATTCTCTAAAGAATGTGCAAAGTTCATTGATCACTAAACCAACGGAATCTGGAAGAGAAGTCCTTAGGGATAGTGGGAGAAGGTGTTGCATAATAACATGGTGATCATGACTCTTCAACCCATCGATCTTGCCTTTCACAGTCTTTATCTTCTTATTAAATGATCCTGAAAAGCCTGTGGGAACCTTCAGCTCATGTAATACCTCTAAAAACATTTTTTTTTCTGATTTTGACATATGATAAACGGCATTGGGGAGTACAAATTTGCCCGGATTACCAGCTTTAGGTACAGGATGCAGTTCTTTTCTAATGTTGAAGTGCTGCAAATCTCTCCGAGCTTGGAGGTTGTCTTTTGATTTTCCATCTTTACAAAGAAGCAAGTTAAGTATGTGCTCAGATAATCCCTTCTCAATGTGCATCACGTCCAGATTGTGACGCACGATATTTGTCTCCCAATAGGGCAATTCAAAGAAAATACTTTTTTTGTTCCATCCTTGTGGTCTTTCCTGTCTTTCCTTTACTTTTCCGAAAGTTATATTTCCGTAAACATTCCACTAAGCAAGTATGTCCTTTCCGGATAGGGGGACTGGAGCCTTTCCATGCTCTGTAGTACCATCAAAGTGAATAGCATCATCCCTATAAGGATGATCTTCTTCCAACATACGTCGATGACCACAATAACAGATTTTTTTGCTAAAGGGCAACCATGTCGATGATGTATCGGCATGGCAGTAAGGACATGCTTTATAACCATGTACAGAATAACCTGATAGCATTCCATATGCAGGAAAGTCATTGATTGTCCACATTAAGGCTGCACGCATTGTGAATGTTTCCCCTTTGTCTGCATCATATGTCTCTACACCATTAACGAATAAAGACTGTAACTCATCGATGAGAGGTCGAAGGTAGACGTCGATATTATTGCCCGGTGAACTCGGCCCATCAATAAGAAGAGGCATCAGAAAGTATGATTGATCCATCGCTAACCACGGTGAAAGATTATATATCATCATTATAACAGGCCATGTACTGTGCGGATTGCCATTAAAACTAAAGGGGCAAAAACCATCGCTAGCTAATCTAAGCCTAATATTACGAGGATCTTGACTAAATATTGTGTGCAACTTGTCGAAATCCTTCCATGCTGGCGAATCTCTTGGATGACTCATTTTACCATGTTCACTTGGAATAGCACGGTCATGCCAAGTCATTGCCACCGCTGTCTTCTTACACTTGTAGAGCCTCTGCGGCCTCTGTGTCACAGGAAAGTATCGTACCACCTTGACCGGTATGTCATTCTTGTTAGCATGTGCTTTCTTCTTATATCTAGAAACTCCACAGTTAGGGCACTCTTTCAGTTTAGAATTTTCTTTCCAGAACAGCACACAATCATTAGGACATGCATGAATCTTCTCATAATTCAAACCCAGATCTGACATTATCCTTTTAGCTTCATACCAGCTCTGAGGCACATTGTTCCCTAGAGGCATAGAATCTTTCAGAAATTTTAGAAGCATCGTAAATGACTTGTTGCTCCATTTATTTAGGCATTTAATCTGGAAAAGTTGAACGAACCATGATAGTGTGGAATATTTTGCATTCTCATAAATTGGTCTTTTGGCATCTTTCATGTACTTCTCATACTCATCTACATGTTCTTGTCCAGAAGGATGATCATCTTCAGCAAGATTGGAGTCACCAAAAGCAACTTCTATCATTTCCTCCATCTCCTCTTCTGGAAATAAATTTTCTTCATTGTCTTCTTCTTCATTATCGGCAATATTAGGAGCTACGATTTCTCCGTGATATACCCAAATTGTATAATCCTTAATAAAACCATGCTTAACAATGTGAAGTTCTACATCTTCCTCCTTACGATGCAGCCTATTCCCACAATGACTGCACGGACAAAGAATCATCCCATATTGGATCCTATCGTGTTCACGCACAAAATTTATGAAAGAGGCAACTCCTTCAATGAATTCAGGCTTTGTGCGTTTTTCACGATTCACATACATCCAATCCTTAACTCTGATATAGTCACGTGCCATACCAACCTAAATTAGTCAAAGTTAGCGATAAATTTCTTAGAAAGTAAATTTAGCTCATTAAAAATGTGGCACGATCAAAATAAAGATAAACAAGTTTCAAAAAAGTAAATTGTACAATTTAGCTTAGCAAGACTTTGCAAAGCACAAAGACTAGGTTAATTTAATTTACAATGGATTGCAACCGGTAAATATCATTCATAAAATGCAATACCAATTCATAATGACTAAATATGTAAACCTCCATATATATATCAATTCCAATTCTTGTTGCGGATAAATGCAAACCTTGACAGTTCAAAAAGATAATGCAATAAATATGGAATGGAATGTTACCGGTATGAATATTGTAAGGCAAAGAATGATGGTTGTAGGATGCCATTTACTAATTTGCATGACAACTATTTGTAAGGACCTTATTGACAGTACTATATGTTTTAGGTATGGAGGACAGCAAGGAATGAGACTAAGCAAAGCAAATATATGTGGACTATTGACATCTAAATCTATTTGGGGTTGAAAGTGCCTAAGATTTTAATAGGCATAGTGTAAGTTTATAAGCTAAATGAGTTCTTTTTTTCATATTTTATCACTATCCAGAGCCTATACCGTCATTAAAGACTAAATTAGCATTCAAATGTGAGATGCGTTTCCAAGCAATCATAAATAGATAATGTTTGTACTAATCTGATAGCCTCTTTTATTGAGATCAAGAAATTGTTAGCTAATTATTCTTTCTTGTCTAAGGCTTTAAGCAGCTTGGTTATGTAAATCAAAGAACATGTCATCCATTTCACGTACAATTAAGTCTAGATTAAGAATTATCAAGCTTAATTAGCTACAAAATACATAAATCTTTGAATAACAACAATGAGATAAAAGGCTGATTATGCTATGAATTTTTTTTAGATAAAAGACTCACTTTGATTTCTGAGCAGCGGCGGCGAACTTTGGGCGGCGGAAAAGAGGGGAGAGCGGAGGAGCCGACGGCGCCGAAGGATAGGGTTTTGAGTGGGGAGAGCGGAGGCGGCGGCGACGGTGACGATCTCCGACCAGCAGTGACGACCTCCGAGCGGCGGTGGCGGAGATCTCTGAGCGGCGGCCAAGTCGCAGCTTTGATTTGGGGATCTTCGAAGAAGGGAGAGAGCGGTGGCGGAGGCGGCGATCTTCGAGCGGCGGCGACGATCTTCAAGCGGCGGTGGCGGCGATCTTCGAGCGGCGATAGGGATTTTCTTTTTGATGAGGAGGGGGAACGCAGAGAAGAGGGCAGAGAAGATATAATTTGGGGTTTTTTTCCTTTTTTTTCTTTTTTTTTTTGGGTAAAAAAGGGGGGAAAACTCCCGCTATATGTGAAAATACCAGCCCCAACGGTTGGAACCGTTGGGGCTGATGAAAGTTATCCCAACGGTTCCAGCCAACCGTTGGGGCTGTTGGCTTTTGTACTAGTGTTTGCTGTAAAATTTTAGTTCCCGGGACAAGCTTTGAAGAAGTTACTTGCTTGCATGCAGGTGATGCCATTATCAGGATATTTCATTAGCAAGTTGTTAAAGTTGCCTTCCTATTATGCTGCTGGCCTGATGCCGGTTTCCTGCTATGCTGGAGACACATCAAGTAGTCTTGTTACATACCTCACTTGGTATATAAGGAGTTGGTTGTGAATGTTAACTTCACAACTGTAAAACCCCGTAAATTTGAATTGATATATGATAATTTGAAATAATATACGATTAATTGAGATAAGTTGATATTTATCGTGATAAATAACATTAAACAGTGTATGAGTATGATAGCAAGTGTTTTTAGCGCAAACAAGTCCGTATATGTAAAAGAATCGAGTCGAAAATATGCACAAAGGTAAAACCTACACAAGTGGAAACTTGCGGGCCGGTCGACCGCCTCACAAGGCGCAGTCGACCACCTGACGAGTTTCTAGTTTTCCTGTTTTTAGTTGGTTTCGTGTTTTATGAGGCCCAGTTGCACATAGGTGCTTATATATCCCTTCTTTCACAAAAATTCACACCTTATTTCAGAGTTTTAAAACCCTAAAATCCACCTAACCCTCTTTTAAACCCTAGATTTTTTTTGTGAGAGTTCAAGAGCTTTTGAAGCGGGATTTCATTTTGGTTTTGGTGTGTGGCTTAGGGATCTGTCTTGTCTTTGCATCCTTCATGCTTTTAACAAGTTTTTAGGCGAGTTTTATCTCTGCTAACCCTACTCCCACGTATTTAAGTGTTTTAATGAGAATTAATATGGTTTTATTGAGCCTAATCAACTATTTTGAGTATAATAATAGTTTTTTGTAATATATAAGATAAAAATCAGATCTTTTCATGTTTTGATGATTATAAATGAATTTTCAGACATGGTTTAAGATCTGCAATTATTTAAACAAGAGCTTTAACTTAGTTTTGATGATTCTATCGACGTTTTGATGTTTTCATACATGTTTAGGGTTTACATATTATATTTAATATTGTGATTCTTGTTTCATGTGTTGATAATATTTAGTGATGTTAATTTAGTATTTAGAATGTTCTATACAAGTTTTACAACGAGTTAAACAAGTTAGAATCATGAAGTACACACAAACACGAACTTGCAGTAAGCAGGCTGAGAACCTCGGGTCGGTCGACAACCGCACAAGGCGCGGTCGACCACCCGGCATATCCATGCATGGGCATGTTTTGTCTCATGTTCGCTGATTTTGAGGGATTTTCTTGATCTGTGTAAGTTATATTATGATGTTTATGGTCAGTTAAACACCTGAGGTGTATGTGAACATAAGATATAGGTTTGCACATTGAGATACGTACACGAACACTTAAATACATATTTTGAAATTGAGTATACATGCATAAGTGAGATGTCTAACACATGTTTGAGTTAATAGTTGTTGGCATAACACATGATAATGCCTAACTATCTATTGGGGATGTTTAGTGTGGACGTTTATCCCGTAATAAGACCTCGGTTGTACCACACTAGGAGTATTTAAACATTTTCCCGTAATAAGACCTTGGTGGTACCAATACTCAAAGATGATCAGAGTGTTTCCGGATTAGGCTAATATGCCTTTATTCTTGTATAATCACCTGGATGCATCATCCTAAATAGGGGAGATAAAACCTATTACCGTAGAACAATTGAGTAAGGATGTTAAATCCACATGATATTGTGAGACCCTTACAAGAGTATCGTTATGTGATAAAGATACATATATACATATTTATAGTTTGCTCCCATGTTAAATTACCTGAGAGTAGGGTATAAATTAGATATATGACATACATGGTTTGGTCTATGGTGATGTTTGAGCAGGATGATATTTTCTTATGACTATACCAACTACCTGAGAGTAATTTGAGATGTGATATTAGCTCTATATGGTTGAGGTTTGGAGTATTATTTTTCTTTTATGTACTGCTTTCATTCATAGGTTTGGAATTGGTATTTAGCGATTCACAATTTGAGACATGATATATACATTAGGGTTTTCTTGTTTGGATTATTTCGCTCAACGTACTAATACTTGTGTTGTGGGTTTCTAAATACCAGTCTCCATTTAGAGTTATATGAATGATTTTATATCTATATGTATTAACAGTATTTTCTTATATACTCTTACCCCTCCTCCCTGAGGGCGGTAGAGATGATCTCCCTAGCACTTTGACGCTCGTTATTTTTCCCATTTTCAGGTAGAGTTCAGCGCACAGAGAGTCGCAGGTTAATAGGATTGCATCTTAGATTCCATCTAGTTATTTATATTTGTAGTATTTTAGAGCTCCACAATAGTTGTTTATTTTTAGACTCTAGAGATTGTGATTTTACTTTGTAGAGACTGAGTGCCTTAGAAAGATTTCATTTGACTCTTGTATTGAGACTTATTTCAAATTCAGAGTTATTTTATTTCAGTTGGGACCTTATGGTGATTTTTATACACTTCTTTTGTGCATATTTTGTTCATTGTACTACTTCATTATTCTTTTCCTGTTTTGTACCTTCACCTGTTTATTGATTCTACTTGAGAGATAGTAACTGTAATGGTGAAAAATATTGTTGCACAGTGTTGGTACATGGTATGTTTGATATTCTGGGATTCTCCTTGGACTGTAGCATTGTGTGAACCATGGAGCATCACAGTTGGTATCAGAGCTCTAGTTCTAATATCCTTAGTATCATCCATGTGTCATATTGTGGAACTAGGATAGAGTTTTCTAGGAATCATGTATAGAGTCCGTTAGGAATTCCTAGTATGAGTGAGGATGTTATATATATATATATATATATATATATATATATATATATATATATAT
>BQKN01059179.1:17800-32497 GCA_022839385.1 Asparagus kiusianus | reverse complement strand
G
Source organism: Asparagus kiusianus (assembly GCA_022839385.1). Taxonomy (NCBI): domain Eukaryota; kingdom Viridiplantae; phylum Streptophyta; class Magnoliopsida; order Asparagales; family Asparagaceae; genus Asparagus; species Asparagus kiusianus. The sequence continues at coordinate 32,496 of BQKN01059179.1, read as the reverse complement.
CATGGCATTCTTCTAGGAACTTCCCGTGGAAGGGAGGAAATAGTTTAGACTCATAAACCTATTGGAGTATCAGGGAGCAGTTTAACCTCTTATACCGGTCGGAGGATTGAGAAGCAGTTTATACTCATATACTCTTTGGAGTTTGGGGATACAGTTTATACTCGTGCACCCACTGGAGTTTTGAGGAACAGTTTATACTCTTGTACTCTTTGGAGTAGTGCCGTTCTCGATTGGCTTACCCTAGCGTTATGACGCCGGCTTCAACCAAGGTTTGGATGCTATCCTTGAGTGTAAAGCACGCCTTGGTTGGGTGATGGATCCTCCTGTGGTATGCGCAGTACTTCGGATCCGTAGTATCGTCAGCTTCCTCCTGATTCGCAATAGGTGGGAGCTTGATCTTGTTATTGTCCAGGAGGGATTTGAAGATGGCTGGAACATCTTCATCCTTGAAGGAATACTCTTTTTGAGGCCTCGTATCCGAAGTCTTTTGCTGCCTCCGGGTTTGCTGTTGCGACGTTTGATTAGCAACCGCTACAGATGTTTCACCCCCATCACAAGAGGCGAAGTTCGAGTTTGGAGAATTAGCCATCGGTTGGCTCCTCTCGGCCTTCTTCCTTTTGAGGAATCGCTCGGCTTGCTCTCCTCGAACGCTCAAGTCCTTCCAAGTGTCGGACGGCTCTATTCCCATCACATCCAAGATGTTAATGGATAAGTTATTATGACAAGTCTGCAAGATGAACTCCTCCGTGATGGGATCCTTGCAGTTCATCGCCTTGTTGCGGAAGCGTTTGATGAAGGTATCCACTGACTCTCCGTTCTTTTGTTTCTCATCGAAGAGTGTCCTAATGGATATCTCGTCATCGTCATCAAAGAAGTGAGTGAGGAACATGCTCTCCAAGTCCTCCCAACTGTTGATGCTTCCAAACTTAAGACGGCGGTACCAATCGAAGGCAGCTCCGCGAAGAGTGCCGACGAATGACCGAACCATCAAGGGTTCATTGCCAGAGATTATGCCCAAGTGAGACTTGAAGTAGATCAAATGTTGAGTGGGCGAGCCTCTGCCATCGAACGGCGTGAAGTTGATCAGGTTAGACTTCGCCGGATATGGAATCGAGTCCCACTCTTTCGGGTAAGGACACGGAATGCCGGTCTTCTTTGCCTCTCGAGCAGACATTAATGCGTTAATTTTGCTCTCGAGATCTTTCATCTTCTCATCCCCGCTTGTGCTGGAGCTTGGACACATTGAAGGTGGGATAACGGGGCCACCCCCTGTATTACCACCCCCAGCATTTTGGTTAACCGAAGGGTTCTCGGCATTGAGAGGTTCATCCACATCCGAATCGCTACCTGCTTGGTTAGCGTGGTTACGACGGCTGGATTCACCGAGCTGATTAGATAGAGCGCGAACTTGTTGGTCGTGCTCTTCCCTCATCCGTAACAGGGCCGTTTCCATTTCGATTTTGAAGGCCTCTTTCTGCTTAGCCAGGGCCTCTTCAAGTATCTTGGTTACTTGTTCGGCGCTGATCATAAGCGATGAGCAAGGTTGCCCCGCGCTTGATGCTGTATCATCGGACGCTACGGCCGAGCAGGAGTCTGAATCAGTATCCGACGCCTCTTCTTCTAGAGAAAGCCCCTTCGGCACCCTTCGGTAGTCCTTCCGGCTGATGGCTCCTGACCGCAACCGCGTCATGCATCGGGATATCTCGGCAAGCTGGTCCCGGTTGAAGGGTTGCGTTGATCTCGCTCTGCCGGTCATATTAGCCGTTACCCTTAGATATTCGTCTTCTTGGCTGACGAACTTCTTCTTGTGGGAATGTCTCGGTGTGGAAATTCTCTCGAACACCGAAACTCTCTTTGGGGTTTGGGCACAGCAGCATCCCGACAGCACCGCTTTGATGATATTGGCGCACGGGCAGTGAGACTCCATGTCCTGCACAAATTTCTTCTGGGGCTTTTCCACACCCCCAGCCCTATAGTACAACTCATCAGCTTTACAACTGGAGCAACCTATAGAGTGTTGGTGTGTATTCCCCAGTATAACACTCTCATCATCAGATGAGTGTGTTACCCTTTTGGAGTGCAACACTTGGTTAGTTTTCTTACAAGTGGCCCGTTCAAGTTTACGCTTTTGTGAGCGTAGAAACTGAACGGGCTCTTGTGTTTCGACCCGCAACTCGATGCGGTCAGTAATAGGGGTTTTCCCTTTATCATCTTTCCTGGGGGGATTGATTCGACCCCCAGTCTGATTTGCAACTTGGGGACCTTTCACTGGTCCCAGTCTTTCCTTGATGGGTACTCTACCTCGATTCTCCGGTAGGAGACCGAGGCGACCCTTCAAAGGAACCCTGGGCTTTGAATGATCCTCTTTGTTACTTGGCTCCGTCAAAGGCACCGGATCTGATTTTGACAAACCTTGGGCAGCAACTCCACCCCCTTGTGTTCGAGGCGCTGGTTTTGGTTTTGGCAACCACACCCACTTGCTTGTAGACGGCTTTGTGGCCGCCTCTTCTTTCTGCATCTCCTCCGCCTTCTTTAGGAGGAGTCGGGCATGTGCGAGCAACGCCCGCCTCTTCTTGATTCGCTCCTCAAGGGTGGAGCGATTCCTCTTCACGCGAATCCACTCGTTCGCTTCAGTTTCGGTGGAGGAGTTGGTGGTTTGCCGTTGTTGCTCCTGGCGGTATCTGGATTTTAGATCCTCGTTGTAGTGGATCCCGTCCGTTGATTCAGCGGCTTTGGCTTGTTATAGAGCAAGGCGTTGACGCCGTCTTTGGCGGGCCCTTTTGGACAGAACCGGAGTTGCATCATCCGTTGTCTCTGAGGTTGATGATGCGGGAACGTTGCACGGTGCAAAGGTAGCAGCGGCAACGGGCTCTTGGATCTTGGAGCTGGGAGTCCCACGAACGTTCTTGGAAGAGGATGTCTTCTTCCGCCGGTTCGGGGATGCAGATCTGGAGGAGGAGGAGAGGTACTCTTCGAACTTTTGCTGATCGAACTCGTATTCGATCTCTTCATTCACCCGGATCTTGAAGGCCGGTTGCGTCACGACGATCTCGGTGGCGAGATCGTTGGCTCCCACTGTGGTCGCCAGCTTGTTTCCGGTAAAAGTTGCTGTTTTCATTACTTGTTCTCTTTTTTCGAGATCTGTTACAACTTTGAGCGTTACAACAGAGTTTAAATGAAAACAAAAGATTACAACTTAAACGAAAATAAACACGAGAGCCCGGTTTGGTACGGTCTCGCTTGCGTGGGTTGTTGGCCTGTGACGGGGACGTCGATGTCCGTGGACCGCCGACTCTTCAAGATCCTTGCCGATAAAATCCGGCAGAGTTTCGTCTATCCGCGTAGGATATAGAAACAGAACCTCGTCGATCCGCGCAAGATCTAGAGGTTATAAGCGTATATCTCGGCTAAAACGAGATAATAGCTCTTCTTAGTGTCACCGCTAAGGAGCAACACTAAGGAAAGGGAGGGGTGAATGAAGGAGACTGTTGATGAAGATCTCTTGCTCCTTGATCCGGCAGGGCTTCGCCGCTCTCTTGAAAACTCTGACTCCTCGCTCCGGCAGGGCTTCGCCGCTTCACACAAGAGGAATCCTTGGCTAAGATAATTCAGCCTTGAATTCGGAGCCCCGAGAATGGAGGCTAAGGGCCTCTATTTATAGGCAAATGAGAGGGGGTAGGGGGCTGCCTTGAGGACACCCCCTAGGGGGTGTCTCGGCTAAGGCCGAGTCCCCGGGTTTCCGTCGTTTTGTCGTTTCCCGTTGTTTCTGGTTCCGACATATTTCAGTTTGTGGTTGAGTTGATCTAGAATCGACTTGTTGACTTGATTCCAAATATGGCAGTTAATCCGCTTCTGAGTTCGAGTCCGAAACCGATCTTGATTCGATCGTTATATCACCGAGTTCGCTCTTGTTTAGATGACTCGGTGATTCCCCGAAACGTTGGTTTGATTCCGCGTGCGAGTGGATGCATTCCAATGCTTGGGTGCGATTTGTTGGCTTCGTCGCCTCGTTAACCTGCTCCGTTGCGTATGGCTTGGCTTCGGCGTTGGCGGGATAACGGTCGTGCTTGGATACGTCACCCGATAGTTCGTTTGTTGAATCGGCGTCGTTGAGCTGTATTGTGGGACCTATAGGCAATTTTATACGCCTACAGATACCCCCTCCAAAGTGTTCCAGCCTCATTCTTTTATAGAAGAGTCTGGAATACTTTGGATGTGATTGTCCCAACCTTCAGTCGGTGTAGCGGGACTTTGGAATGGCTTCTGTTCTGGATTTCTTCAATTCCTTCAGGTCATTCAGTGCTTTGTAGAACGCCTGTGAGGATTCCGGTGCTACATTTATTGTCTGACCGTTGTTGGAATTTTGAACTTGAAACCGATTCTTTGATTTCTTGATTTTTAGCTCGAGTTGGTTGCTTCAACACAGAACTGATCATCGATTGACTGCGTTGAATCTTTGTTTACAACGCGTTGTCCGGTGTTTAAACTTCATTGTGACGCGTTATCCGGCGTCCAGGCTTCATTGTGATGCGCTGTTCGACGTTTGACACAGTTTATACTCGTACGTCTGCTGGAGTATACACAGTTTAAGCTCTTAAGGTATTGGAGCGTGGCAGATATTCAAGTCACGAGACCAATCCATAGAATTGATGCGTCAATGACTCGTACTTATAGAATTTTTGGCAAATTCTCAGCCCTCAACGGATTTGATGAGCCTTTACCGACTACCGTTTGAGTCGGGCTAGCCTGCGGATTGTTTAAACCCGTTCCGCAAGTGAGGTTAAGCTAAAAGAGTTAACCCTTTTAGTGCTACGATATTGAATACGTAGACTTCGTCTTTCTCCTGTGAAAAGACTAAACAGCAACGTGTGTTAGACGTTGACTTTAGGATTTTTGGCAAATCCTCAGCCTCCAACGGATTTGACATGCTCTCACCGATTACCGTTTGAATCGGGCTTACATGCGGATTGTTTAAATCCGTTCCGCATGTGACGTTGTGCTAAAGGAATGAACTCCTTTAGACTTTGTGCTATGACGTTGAATACATAGACTTTACCACTTGTTACGGGAATAGGTTACCCGGCGACGCGTGTTAGGCGTTGACTTTAGGGTTTTTGGCTAACCCCCAGCCTTAAACGGATTTGATTAGCCTTTACCGACTACCGTTTGAGTCGGGCTAGCATGCGGATTATTTAAATCCGTTCGCCTGTAACGTTGTGCTAAAGGAATGAACTCCCTTAGACTTTGTGCTACAACTTCGAATATGTAGACTTTGCCATTGTTATGGGAATAGGCTACCCAGCAACGTGTATTAGACGTTGACTTATCCCTACTTAGGTTTCGGGATAAAAATACCCCAGAGTCGAACTCTGGTGTCTTTTTCAATCGGAAAAAGACTAAACCGGCGACGCGTGTTAGGCATCGGCATATCCTTTCTTAGGATTCAGGATGAAATTCCCCATGCGTGTGAGGCATGGATTTCGGTGTTATTAATAACAACCTGCCGCAACGTTGAATATGCGGACGGGGGTTCTTTTTTTTTTTACGGTTAAGAACTAACCGGCGGCGCGTGTTAAATGCAGACTTATCCTTACTTAGGTTTCGGGATAAAATACCCCAGAATCGAATTCTGGTGTCCTTTTCAATCGGAAAAAGACTAAACCGGCAGCGCGTGTTAGGCGCAGACTTATCCCTGCTTAGGATTCGGGATAAACTTCCTAGGATGAATCCTAAATTCTTAGAAAAGGATTGGTGTGGGGAAGGAAGAATTTTATATTCTATTCCCCGAACAAGAAAAGGAGACTTGAGGTGGGATCTCCACCCCCAGAATCCGGAAAGGTGAAACTAAGAGTGGGATCTCCACTCCGAGAATCGAAAAGATTCGGATAACCCTAACTGTCGGAAGGTTTGATTACCGAACTAAAGATAAAATTTCTCGTTTATCGAGAGTGAATTATGGTTTTGGTCCTAACTGTAGGAAGGTTTGACCAAGCGGGAGTTTGAAATGACCCTAACTGTAGGAAGGTTTGATCATTCGATTTGAAAGTGGACCTCTCGTTCATTGAAGAAATCGAGAGGGGATTTTGGTTGTGGCCCTAACTGTAGGAAGGTTTGACCAAGTGGGGGTTTAAGACGATCCTAACTGTAGGAAGGTTTGATCACTCAATTTGAAAGTGGACCTCTCGTTCATTGAAGGAATCGAGAGGGGATTTTGGTTTTGGTCCTAACTGTAGGAAGGTTTGACCAAGTAAGAAGTGAGAGTGAGAGTACAAATCACAGCAGGAGTGTTGACATGTACACATCACTCGGAAGGAATTCCTGGTGTTAAGTTACAAGGACTTAACACGAAGGGGTTTGACAATTCGTCAATTATATTCGGACTCTAACAAATGAAAGTGTTGAGTGCACGAACATAGCGAAAGTTTTGAAAAAATTTTGGTAAATTAGGAGTTAGTGTTTACCACTTTATTCGTCATGACCGGGTTATCCCTAAGAATATTACATTTAACATTCTTCCGGGAACTTCCCGTTACATGAATTATCCACCCCCAGCTTCCTTTGCAGAACTGGGTTTATTGTTGCATTAACCGCATGATCGGGTTATCCTTAAGAATACCACGCATGGCACTCTCCAGGAATTTCCCGTGGAAGAAAGGAAATAGTTTAGACTCTTATACCTATTGGAGTATCAGGGAGCAGTTTATACTCTTATACCGGTTGGAGTTTCTGGGATACAGTTTATACTCGTGCACCCACTGGAGTTTTACATTCAACTTAATTGAGCGATATAACGCCTGCTTCCACCAAGGTTTGGATGCTGTTCTTGAGTGTAAAGCAATCCTTAGTGGGATGAAGGATCCTCCTATGGTACGCGCAGTACTTCGGATCCGAAATATCATCAGCTTCCTCATGATTGACGGTAGGTGGCAGCTTGATCTTGTTATTTGCAAGGAGTGATTCAAAGATGGCTGTAACGTCTTCATCCTTAAAAGAATACTCTCTTTGGAGTTTCGGACCCGAGTTCTTTTGTTGTCTCCGGGACTGCTGTTGCGACGTTTGATTAGCGTCAACAGCCGTTGCAGGTGTTTTGCCCTTACCACGGGAGGCGAAGTTCGAGTTCGGAGGATTCGTCGTTGATTGACTCCTCTCGGCCTTCTTCCTTCGGAGGAAGCGTTCGGCTTGTTCTCCTTGGACCTTCAAGTCTTTCCAAGTGTTGGATGGTGCTGTCCCTATTGCTTCCAGCACGTCCAAGGAAAGATTGTTGTGGCAAGTTTGGAGGATGAACTCCTCGGTGATCGGGTCCCGGCAATTCAAAGCTTTGTTCCGGAACCTTTTGACGAAGGTTTCGACTAACTCCCTGTCCTTTTGTTTCTCGTCGAGCAATGTTCCGATGGATATCTCGGTGTCATCGTCGAAGAAGTTGGCGAGGAATTTTGTCTCCATGTCGTCCCAGCTATGCACGCTACCGGGCTTGAGGCGGCGATACCAATCGAAGGCGGCTCCACGAAGAGTGCCAACGAATGACCGCACCATCAGAGGCTCATTGCCGGAGATAATACCCAGGTGCGATTTGAAATAAATCAAATGCTGAGTGGGGGAACCTTTCCCATCGAACGGCGTGAAGTTGATTAGACTAAACTTCGCCGGATAGGGGATTGAATCCCACTCCCTTGGGTATGGACAAGGAATGCCCGTTTTCTTCACCTCTTGAGCTGACATCAAGGTATTGATTTTGCTCTCGAGGTTTTTGATCTTCAAGTTTTCATCTGTATCTTCGTTGGCATCCTCATTACCACCCCCTGCGTTGATGGGAGGGTCATCGGCATTGCGAGTTTCATCCGTATCCGTATGCTCAACTTCTTGAACAACCTGATTACGGTGGCTTGGTTCGCCTTGCTGGTTCCTCAGTGCCTGGATTTGCTGCTCATGCATCTCCCTCATGGTCTGCATGGCCATCTGCATCTCGAGCCTGAAGGTCTCCTGTTGTTTGGCCATGGCATCTTCGAGCATCTTGGCCACTTGTTCCGCGCTTATCATGAATGACTCGCGGGGTTCTCCTTCGCTGGATACAGTGTTATCAGACGCCACCGCTGAGCAAGCATCCGATTCCTCATCTTCTGAAGGTGGTCTCATCTGAACCCTCCCATACGTCTTTCGTGAGATGGCTCCGGACTGCAAACGGGTTAGACGCTGGGATGCATTCAGAATCGACTCGAGATCATCCCGTGCCAATATCCCCTTGTTGGTCATATTAGCGGTGACCTTCGGGAATTCTCCGTCTTCAACCACCGCTCTCCTTCGTCGGAAACACGTAGGCCTTGGCTTTGGCGTTTTAGTGCTGAGCCTTTCAAATACAGAGATTCTCTCAGGGACTGTCTTGACGCAGTTGCACTCAGAGAGTACCGCTCGAATGAGCTTCGAACAAGGACATTGCGTTTCGAGCCTTCGAGGGCTCCTCTTTCTGGATTTGCTCGTACCCCCAGCACGATAGTACAACTCGTCAATTTGATCGGAGTAACCTATCGTGTGTTGGCATGATTTCTCAGGTATAACGTTATCATCATCGGATGACAACGTTTCCTTCTGAGAGCGAATTACCTTATTTGGACTTTCGAGAGTCACTCGCCTCGAAACGTGCCTTTGTGGGCGTGAATTCTCAACGGGCTCCCGAACTTTGATGCGCAAGGTAGTGCGCTTGGGTGCCGTGAACTCCTTGTCATGTTGAGGGTTGTGTCGACCCCCAGCATGTTGATTAGTTCGGAGCTGTCTCAGTGGGCCCAAACGTTCTTGGATTGGAGCTTTGCTTCGCTCCTCAGGAAGTGGACCGAGGCGTTCCAAGACTGACTTCCTTTTCTGGGATGGTCTTACGGGATCTCCCGGAGCAGTTGTGGAAGTCATCGGCGATTTGGCTTGATTCGCCGGGAGTTGAATTTTCGAAGGCTGCAGTTGTTGCTCCTTAGTCTGAATCGCCGCTTCAGACTTAGGCCTCCATACTTTGCGAGTTGGTGGCGATTTCTTGGCCATCTCCTTCTGCAACCTTCTATGGGCTTCTTGGACTTGAGCCCATGCTTGCGCTAAGAGTGCGTAGCGCTTCCGAATGCGTTCCTCCAGGGTTGAACGGTTCCGTTTGACGCGGATCCATTCGTTCGTTGGCGGCTTGGAGGAGTTGCCATTCGTCTGTTGCTGAGGCTGTTTGCCTCTTCTATTCTTCAGATCCGTGTTGTAACGGATCCCGTCCACGGATTCCATCGCCTTTGCGATTTGTTTCGCAAGGCGCTGACGTTGCCTTTGACGGGCTCTCTTTGAGAGAGTCGCTACGCCATCAGCAACGGAAGATTTGGCCAGATCGGATCTGACCTGGTTGGAAGGAGGGGAGATCTCACCCAATGCAGCTTCGGCATCAAACGGAGCGAGATCTTCGTCGGTAGCTTCAACATCTTCGTACCAACGAAGTTTCCTCTTGGAGGAGAGCTTTGGAGACTTGGACTTGCGGGAGGAGGTAGATCCGGACGAGGATGACAGGTACACCTCGAACTTCTATTGGTCGAACTCGTATTCGACCTCCTCCACGACCGGGATCGGGATCCGTGGCTGCAACGCGCCGATCTCGTCGGCGAGATCGGTGGCTCCCACTGTGGTCGCCAGATTGTTCGCGGGAAAATTTGTGCCTTTCTTCATTGATATCATTGCCATCTTAGTTAACAACTTTATGCGTTACAAAGATCCGGTCTTTTTATAAGAGCCGGTTACAATGAAAATCAAAATACGAAAAAGAAAGATTACAATTTGTTTCCTTTTATGTCGAACGAATCGCGAGCTCCTGTTTTGCGGTCACTCGCTTTGTGTGGGTTCTTTGCCTGCGACGGGGTTGTTTGCCGTGGACCACCGCGTGATCTCGATCCGATCGGATCTACACGATATGGCGGGTATTATTTCACGAAGGAAATAATAGCCGGATGGGGTACTAATTCACCAAGGAAATAGTAGCCCAAGTGTCGAAATCGACCAAGCGAATTCGAGACTCTTCTCGGGATCTAAGAACCAAGCTTAGATCCGGAGGAAAATCGTGTAGATCTCAGATCCGGTCCCTCTCGAACTGTTGCCTTATTTGGCGTGGATGATCGCCGAGCACCGGATCTCAAAGTCCAAGTCTTCAATCTTCTAAAGCTCCAATCTTTTTTAGATCTCAGATTCCAATCCGGCAGAGCTTCGACCCTCCAAAATCCAACCCCTGAAATGAACCATGCCCTGGCCTATTTATAGGCACTCAGAACTGTGCGTTTGCACAGTTCTGGGCCTAGCTACCTGTGGGTGGCTCAGCTCTTGGCCGAGCCACCCACAGGTGGCTCGGCTTGGGCCGAGCCACCCTGGGGTGGCTCGGCTAAGGCCGAGTCCCCGGGTTTCCGTCGTTTTGTCGTTTCCCGTTGTTTCCGGTTCCGACTTATTTCAGTTTGTGGTTGAGTTGATCTGGAATCGACTTGTTGACTTGATTCCAAATATGGCAGTTAATCCGCTTCTGAGTTCGAGTCCGAAACCGATCTTGATTCGATCGTTATATCACCGAGTTCGCTCTTGTTTAGATGACTCGGTGATTCCCCGAAATGTTGGTTTGATTCCGCGTGCGAGTGGATGCATTCCAATGCTTAGGTGTGATTTGTTGGCTTCGTCGCCTCGTTAACCTGCTCCGTTGTGTATGGCTTGGCTTCGGCGTTGGCGGGATAACGGTCATGCTTGGATACGTCGCCCGATAGTTCGTTTGTTGAATCGGCGTCGTTGAGCTGTATTGTGGGACCTATAGGCAATTTTATACGCCTACAGCTGCTGCACCGCCACCTCCACTGCGTTCAGGCGCTGAAAGTAGGGTCTCGCCGCGGTGATGCCAAGCCTCTTACGCAAGAAGGACGCGTCGTCCTCGAGAACTTCCTTGAATTCCTAGAAGGGACAATTCCCCTCCAAAACTTGCCGAGTGCAGTGGGCCAGAGTGTCTTCGAAATTGGCCACAGCTCGCGCCACCTGCTTCTTTCGCCAGCATTCCATAGGGGAGAGAGAGGCATCTTCGACAGAGGATGAAGCCACAGTCGGAGTACCGGCAGTCACGATCGCAGAAGCGACGACCGGCGCTGCCGGAGCCGGAACAATCGCTGGCGCCGCCAGAATGGCAATGGCAGAGTCACAGGTCACCAACGCCGGTGAGGAAGTGACCGTCAGCCCAACGGGAGTTCCCCCTTGAGCAGGAGACTCTCGCGCTGAGCGTTCACCCCCGACCGGTGTCCCCTCGAAGGTGGGGGTTCCCCCTTGTCGATCCGCAGGGACCACCACCTCCTCCTCACTTGATAGCGCCTCGTGAATGGAGGCGTTGTCATCCGTCTCGGATTCGCCAGAATGACCCTCCCAAGAGGGAGGATCCTCCTTGCCAGCACTTTCATGGGAGGGGCCAACTGCGGATACAAGGAAAATGATAACCATTAGTATCCCCTTGGCCTAGAAGGGTCAACAGGAATGAAACTCATGCTTACCTGAACCCCCTGGTTCTCTTTCATCTCCACTCCCCTCGTCTTCGTCAGAAGGGATAGGGATCACTTTTTCAACTGCACGAATTCGATATGAACAGTCAGAAAATACGAATCTGACCTCGTACATAAGGACATCGTATCGAAAGACTACCTCTCGGTACAGAGGCAGGAGTCGTTGAGACCCCCGCCTGTGACTCCACACCGGATGAAGGGAGCATGTCCTTCAAAATCACCGGAGCCACCTGCGGCGTAGCAGAAGGAGCAGGTTGAGCAATTTCCGCCCCAGAGGCAGTACCTGCCCGACCAGCCGCCGCTCTAGCGGTCACCATAGTCTCCTCACCACGGGCCCTCTTGGCCACTTCCACTCTAGAGCTCTCCGCCGCTTCTCGCTGCCGTTTCGAGAGCAACGAACTACTCGGAGATAAGAGGGGCGCTCCCATACGCCCAGCAATCTTACTACGGGCTCGCTCCAGGCGCTGGCTCGCCCGGGTCAACTCAACAGGCTCCCTCTACTCGCCTTGGGAATCTAGAGGAAGACCGGGAGAAGGAACTCGTGTTTCAGGCGCCTCAGATTCATCTGTGCCCGCGCCCTCACCCTCAGAATCTCCTGCAGGGCCGCCCATGAGCAGCTCCCTAGCCGCTGCACGACCCCTCCGCCTCGAAGGTCGAGGAGATCCTCTTGGGCGACGCCCGCATTCCGCCAGACACGAGCTCTGAAACCGGAAGTCGACGGGATCAGCACTGGCACCCCGATACCACCGACAGTACGAGAGCGTATGGTGCAGGTCACGATCCTTCGAAGGTAACTCAAAACGGGCGTCGGTACCGCCGGCGTGAGTCCAGAACCACCCTCGAGCTCCGTCCACCAGCCCTCCTTCAAAGCGCAGGTGAGGGTTGACGTTGCCCACATATAATTGGTCGTACCCAAACTGGCGGGCGAACCTGCAGGGGATGTAGGGTTCGAGATAGCACGACGAGCCCATTCTCAGAACGTGGTACCCAGGTCGGATGTTTATCAACCAACGAAAGGCGCCGCGAGGGAGGATTGTGTAGTGGTCCGCCGTCGGCGCATCCCTGAGAGATTCTCCGTATCCGCCCCCGCTGAAATAAGGAAAAGAGCGGCAAAAGTTGTAATTCCCAAAGTAGGAGAGCATCTTCCTTGCATCAGGGATATCCTTGCACTTCCAGGAGCACTTCTCCAAGCGCTGGACGAACAGGACAAACTTGTCACCTTGGAGCGCCGCTGGAGCACTCATCAAGCACTCACAGTGGTATACGAACCACGCCATCAGATAGGTATACGGCAGCCCCACCCTGGGGTTGGGAGTCCTGGTAACCTCTCCTTCTCCCTCGTCGATAGTCGACACACGGCAGAACTGGGCCGTCAGGGTACGAAGCCCCCGATGAATGCAAGCTATCGTCGCCGATACCAGGGAATAAGACTTCCCATGAGCTAAGCAAACCGCCGGGTATACAACCTCCATGGGAAGAGCCTCGAAAGAGTGAGTGGGGATTACGCACCTCTTCAACCACAACATGAGGAACCCCGCAAGCAGCGCCTTCCCCGAGATAGGTGACTTCGCCTGATGGTGGAAAGAGTGGAAGACGGTACCAGACTTAAACCCGCCTTCATCACGGTCGAGAGTCATGATGCCCCCCTCTTCGGCCATCCTCGCCTCCACTTCGGACTGGTCGCATACACCTAATGGGAGGGCGGGCTGCCCCTTGACGTCGTTCCCCGGGAATAGATAATCAGCCCAGTTCTTATGGCTGATCCCCTTCTTCTTCCCTCTATGATCTGCTGCCCCCAAGGTGCTAAGGCAGATGTGGTAGTGGCAGAGTAACTCCCACAAAGTTCTAACCGCCGAGGGCGAATAGCTTAACAGCTGATCGATCTCAGCTTGATCGGGGACGTACTCCTCGTAAGGAAAGTCTCCCAGGGGCAGGCCCGACACGTCGTGCATCTCGTGAGGGGTGAGGCCAAGCTCACCATTGGGGGTGAAGAATGTGCCGCTTTCCGCACAATACAGCTCCAGAATGCTGTGAAACTGAGAAGCGTTGATCCGCAAGCCATGTCGCGTGGCTTCGATTGCAGCGTACAGCTCCGTGTTCTTGAGATCGATATTCTCAGCCAGAACACGGTCAATGATCTTGGACCACCAAGTGTCGCTGCCGGGTGCAGAATAGACCCACCCCGGAGCTCTGAAATCCTTCGGGGGAAAGCTCCCCCCAACTCGGAAGAAGCGATGACGGAAGGTCTCCGCCGCTGATATCGATTCCCCCACGGGCAGTTCAGCAGACATTAAGCCGGGACGCAGACCCGTCACACGCTTGCATGAGCCATCCACTCCATATCCGGTAGTAGAGCCCGTGAAAACGCCACAAGTGACCCCGTCTTGAGTTGGGGTCAGCTCCCAGTTCATCGTCCGAGGAACCGTGAGGGATCGCAGCTCAACGATCGAGAACCCCCTCGACATGCTGGGGAGGTAGTAGTGAGTCCCCTCCACCGTGTGGAACCACTTGCTCTCCTTGAGCAACAGGGCAGAGGGGTCGGTCGTGGCATCGCCGAACAAAAACTGAGGTTTCGCCAGCTCTGCCCTAGCATCATCTGTCAATGCCGCGTCGGTCGTCAACTCGCGCAGTGTCAGGTGATGACCGTCCGTGACTCTCTTTATCGAGCCACTCGGTTTGTCGGCGGCAAACACAGGTACCGGAGCCAGAGAGGGAAATCGAGGGGGTGTCGTGTAGTTCGTACCACCGGCATGGCCAATGGCCACACCCTCCGGGAAAGCCTCATCAGAAAAAGTCGCTGCAAGAAAGAAAAATCAATTAAGACAAAATCCGCCATCGAACAGAGGCGAGCGGGATCGCCTGTCGAAAAGAGGAACCCACTTCGAACTCGCCTATCGTAATGGGAGTTCGCCTCCCTTCCTCTAAAGGCAAATAGGGCTAACTTTGCCCCAAATTGGGGGAAGTTACTGAAAGGCGCCGGGATTCCAGGGCAATGAGCAACGCTCATCTCCCCAAATCCAATGCCTAGGGCCTACACGGGGTCACCCAATAAGCCTATCGATATACCTGAGCGTGACGCCGGAGCATCGACGGGCATGCCGGCGGAGAGACGATCGGAGTAACCTGTAAGGACCGTGAAATTTTGATACTAGTTAAAATAATTTTTAGTAT
>BQKN01059179.1:6137-17790 GCA_022839385.1 Asparagus kiusianus | reverse complement strand
TTCTCACTCCCCGACCTTCCCGCTCAGCCCGCTCAACCGCCGAACCCACTCCGCAACCCAACCTCCGCCGCCTCAAGCCGTCGTGTGATTTGTGATACAGGACTTGAGAAACTGCATCGTAATAGAATTGGAGAGCCTTTCGTTTAATAGAGGCCGCTTCCTTAGGGTCATCGGGCAGAATTCCATATAGGGCATAGTCGATGTAGGGGAACCGCCAATCCCTAGCTTCAAACTCCATAAATGCTGTACAGACTTCTGCTGACGCCGTCTCGTCTGGGTCTTCCTCCATGGGAATCTTAGAAAAGCATAGTCTTCGTCCCATGACTGGAATCGTTGTTTCAACTTTCGGTGGCAATGCTAATGAAGTTGCCAAGGAGGCTAAAGCATCTGCATACGCATTCTGAGCCCGTGGTACATATTCGATAAAGAAACCTTCAAACTTTTGAGTTTGCTCTAGCACTGCGAAGTAGTATGGGATCAAATCTTCATGACGTACTTCGTATTCTCCTCGAACTTGATTAACAATTAGCTGTGAGTCCCCGTAAGCTTCGAGGTGCCGAACATTAAGTTCTTCGGCAAATTGCATTCCTAATAGCAGAGCATTATACTCAGCTACGTTGTTGGTGCAAGGTTCGATTAGGGAGAATCCCCTTGGGATTACGTGACCGTTCGGAGAGATTAATACTACTCCTACTCCCGCGGTGATTGCTCCATGAGGGTTTGCTCTAGACGCGCCGTCGAAGAACAACTTCCACACTTGCGTAGCTTCCTGTATGACACAAGCTTCAGCGACTTCGTCAGGTAATTCTTCATACAACTTAGACGTTCCTGATACTGGGTGATCGGCTAAGAAGTCTGCTAGTGCTTGACCCTTGACCGTCTTTTGAGGCATGAACTGCATGTCGTATTGTGACAAGAGAATAGCCCACTTTGCTAGTCGACAATTCAGAGATGATGGTTTCGTCATCAGAACTCTCAAGGGATTCACCTTAGAGATGACCTGAATGGTTTGTCCAACTAGGTAATGTCGCATCTTTTGAATTGCGAATACCAAGGCGAGACATTCTTTTTCGACCGGATTGTACCGGTGTTCGGCTCCTATCATAGTCCTGCTCAGATAATAGATGGCTTGCTCTTGACCTTGATCGTTGTTCTGGGCTAACAAAGCTCCGAGAGAATGGTCCATGGCCCTCACATATAACAGGAATGGTTTTCCTGATATCGGGGCCACGAGAACTGGCGGTTGAGTGAGATATCTCTTAATCTCCTCGAATGCTCTTTGACACTCAGCATCCCAAACAAAAGATATTCCTTTCTTCATGAGCTTAGAGAAAGGCTGGCAGCGCCCAGAAAGATTTGATATGAATCTTCGAATGTAGGCTAGTCTACCTTGCAAACCTCTGAGCTCTTTGAGATTCTTCGGAGGTGACATGTCTTGAATGGCACGTACTTTCTCTGGATCAAGAGAAATTCCCTTGGATGTGACGATAAATCCCAGGAATTTTCCACTTGATACCCCAAGAAATGATTTTGTAGGGTTCATCTTCAGCTGATGTGTCCGCATAATTTCGAACATTGTCCTCAAGTCTGCAAGATGATCACCTTTATGTTGGCTTTTCACTGCTATGTCGTCAACGTAGCACTCGATCTTCTTTCGCAGATACTCATGGAAGATGGTGTTCATTTCCCGTTAATACGTTGCCCCTGCATTTTTCAGGCCGAAGGGCATTACCGTGTAGCAATACACCCCCAGCGGTGTTCTGAATGCGGTATGCTTCTCGTCGTCCGGGTGCATCTTGATCTGATTGTACCCGGAGAATCCATCCATAAAAGACATTCTTTCATATCCGTAAGTGTTATCGATCATAACATCCGTGATAGGAAGCGGGAATTCGTCCTTCGGACAAGCTGCATTAAGGTCGCGAAAATCAATGCATATACGGACCTTACCGTTTTTCTTAGGAACTGGAACAATGTTGGCCACCCAGTCCGGGTGTTGTTCCTCCCTGACAAAACCTGAGTCTATAAGCTTTTTCACTTCAGACTCAATTGACTCCATGATCTCTGGACGAAACCTGCGTTGTTGTTGTTTAACGGGTTTTGCATCCGGATCGATGTTGAGACGGTGCACGGCCACCTTCGGGTAAAGGCCATGCATATCTTCATAATTCCAAGCGAAGACATCTATATATTCTCGGATGAGAGATATAAGGTCTTCTTTTTCGGATGATGACAGGTCTTCAGCTATAAAGATAGGTTTGGGGTCAGACTCGTCTCCCATATTGACCTGGATCACCTTATCTTCAGTGGGTGGTTCGTGTTGTTCGAAGCGCATATCCCACAAGATGTTAAGACGCTTGATCCAAGGATCGTCAGTTGATTCGACTAACTCTTCATCACTCCCTGCATCTTCATCGGGATGACTAGTCGAAGCCATGTTTACAGTCAGACCTTTAAAGAAAGGTCCGACACTGACATCGGATTCCCAGGAAGATGTTCCAGATGAATGATCTTGACGCAGATAATTACTGATATCATTTTCTGAGGCAGGGGGAGTTGTGACATAACCTAAACCCCTTCTAGTTTTTTGATAATAATCTGGAGGCTTTCCTATAGGGGTTAGGGACATTCGGATTGGGGTTCGTCTACCTTTTCCAAAATTCAGACCCTGTTTCTTATTAAAGTTATACCCCATTCGTTTCATTAAGTTTATAGAATTGGGTTCATGGTAATGGAATTGAGGACTTCCGTCGTTTTCCTCCGAACTTCCTCGTTTGAGTTGTTCGGGTCTGACTTTACCAAAGCAGATTGGCTTCTGCCCTTTCCTTTTGGACGGGACTTTGAAGAAAGCCTTCTGTACATCTTCTGCTTCTTCATCCGAGGCGAAGGATGACTTGAGAGGCAATGCAAGTGATGCCTTCGTGCACAGTGTGTGCCATGGGTCGGTACCTGCATTGGAATTATTCTCTACTAGTTCATTACTAGAGGACACATCAGGCAAGTACACTAAAAGAAAATCTTCATTAATGCACCACTCGCCGTCACTCGGTACATTATTATTACCCTCATCTTGACCCATTACATCTAAGTTTAATTCCCACGGACAATCTTCTTCAGGATCTGGTTCAATGTCAGCTTCATTGCCACTGTCCGCATCTTCTTTTTCCTGGGATTCCAGGTAGAAAACCGAGTCTGTGTGAAAGTTTTCCACTCCTCGGAAGGGATACTTTTCTGCAATTAGAGTTCGGACCTCTCCTTCATCATTGGCATATTTCATGACCTGATGCAGGGTAGACGGGATAATACGGTTTGCATGTATCCAGGGTCTTCCCAACAATAAATTGTAGGAAGTGTCCGCGTCTATGATGTAGCATGTCACTTCGGACTTTAGGTCTCCAATTTGACATCTGAGTTTTATCTTCCCTAAGGGTCGAGTGCTATTTGCATTGAACCCAAAGATGGTGGTCTGGGTAGTGTGTAACCTGTGCATTGGGATCCCTAAGACTTGCATGACCCTGTAAGGCATGATGCTGAGTGCGGAGCCCGGGTCAACCTGGACACGACTGATTTCGGAAGATCCGATGTACCCCGTGTAATACAAAGGTCTGTCATGTTTGTGTTTAACCTGCATATCTTCTTGAGTGAACGATATACAAGGTAGACTTCTTGCAGCTTGCAGACATTGCCGACAAGTTTGATCTTCAGAAACTTCGGGAATTGGAGCAACTTGTGTGATGAAGCTCTTCGTATTCTTCAAAGCTTCGATTAGAGCTTCTTTGGTAGTTTTTGACAACTTTAGGAGCTCATATAGTGTAATTCTGGCCGGTATGTTGGCCAGCTGTGCCATGACATTGAATTGAAATGGAGCACTCGATTCTCCGGATTCTTGGTGGAGATTTCTGTTGAACCGGAGCTCCTTTTGCTTCCCTTTATCAGCAGGTGTTTCCGACAAAAGTTGATTTCATTGCCATTTCTACTAACCTTCTTTTGATTACAAAGAAATTACAACGAAAATATGGAAAATTACAACTCTTGAAGAAAATAACACAGAAATTGTTTATCAACTCCTGTTTTGTGGGACTTTGCCTGTGTCGGGAGTGCTTTGGCTCGTGGACCACCGATTCGAAGATCGTAAGGTTGTTTTGATATCCTTCCTTCGTTTATCGAAGTATGGATTTGAAGCGAGTATCTTATCGATGTAAGATATTCACTCTTCCAAAGATCAAGTCTGAGCTAGATCTCTAGGAATCACCGAATGATGCTTGTCAAAGGGTGAAAATTCTCTCTTTCTTCCTCAAAATCTCCAAAAGCTCAAGTCTCCTTTGCTCTAATCTGCCCTCTCTCCTTTATTTCGTGTATAGGGGGGTATTTATAGGGGTAGAAGTGCACCACAGCGAATATGGGGCAAAAATAACTGCCCAAGTATTTACTCTTTGGCCGCTGCAGTCTACACTGCCGCGGCTATTGGCGCGGCAGTATAGGCTGCCGCGGTCGAAGAGGTAGTTACCAGCACGTTCCATCGTGCTTGAAACCGCTCTCCCACGATCTTTAACCACTTTTTTACGTGATTTAACGGCTTTTCCACGTCAGCACACGTTCTATTTCTGATATATCGTCACGTGGACTTCAGAAACCATCGTATAACTGCCTCGTAACCGTCACAACACTCCTCTAAAATAGCCGCGGCACCCTAGGTTGTAGCGCCCACGCCGCGACACTGTATGCTGTCGCGCCTTAGCCGCGGCGCTATGGGTTGCCGCGCCTTAACCGCAGCGCTATAGGTTGCCGCGCCTTAACCGCGGTACTCTATCTTGCCGCGCCTTAACCGCGGCACTCTGTCCTGCCGCGCCAGTAAGTGTTGTTTGATGACGTGTAAATTGTTCTTCCATGTTGTTTTGATTGGTATTTGGATGTCTGTAAGTATTTTTTGATGCCTACAGATACCCCCTCCAAAGTATCTCAGACTCATCATTTCTTTAGAGAGGAGTCTGGGACACTTTGGATATGATGAGCTTTTTCTGCAATTTCTCCAGTTCTTTGTTGAGGAAATTACGTAGAATGGTCTGTGAATAGCTTCAATCCTAGACTTCTCCATCTTCCAGTCTATTCAGCGCTTTGTAGAATAGCTAAGAATTCTCCGGCGCTGCGTTTATCGCATGACCGTTGTCGAAGTCTTGAATCGAAGCTGGTATTTGGTCTCGTAGGTTCAACTTTTGTCATTGAATTGACATGTTCACTGAGAGTTCAACAGGTTATCCCCAAGAACATTCAGATCAATATTCTCCAGGAACTTCCTATTGGGTGTGGTAAACAGTTTAGACTCGTGTACCCATTGGAGTATTCAGGTGTGTATTCCAAGTACAGAGGGAGATGTCTGTGTTCAAATGCCCGAGGGGTCATTATGTATGCATAGCCTTATCAGCCGCGACAGTCTGTATTACCGCGCTCGAACGCGACAACACATAGTGCTGCGCTCAAGCGCGACAGCACGTAGCGCTGCGTAGCGTTTCGCCCAATCGGTTTTATAAGGCCGATTTGGGCTACTTCGGGTCATTATACCCGCTATTTTGAGTTCGATTCCTCTTCAAACGTCCTATAAAAGGATTTCTTGGCTTTTCCCCTCTCCATCTCTTCGAATTTCGGTGATCCTCTTTTGGACGAAATCTAGGGTTTATAGATTTTTCTTGATTTCGACACTTTCCTTTGATCAACTTGATTTCATTCAAATCCTAGGTGAGAACTGCACCCCTATGTCGTATTTTAGGGTTCTACTTTGGGTTCTTACTTGGGATTTCTTATAAAACCCTAATCTTCCTTGTTTGTAGACTGTTCTCACCATGTCTCCGAAGAAAACCCGTGCTTCGAGGGGGAAATCAGCGGCACCAGCACCTGAGGATATTGAGGCTGCAGTTCCTTCTTTTGGGGGTAGGTTTCTTCAACTTCTTCTTATCTGAAACTGTTAATTTTGTACATGCCGCCTCGTTTGTCTCCATTGAGAGGCATTCGGGAAGAGTTGACATCCCCCATCGAGGGGATTGACACTATAAAGTACATATCTTGCTCGATCAAGATAGATACCACAGCCAAAATTAGAACTTGGCTCAAAACCTCGTTCTTTTTGAAATCTGGATCGTCGTTAGTTACCGCGGCAGCTCGTACTGCCGCGGCTAAGCGCGGCAGTGTATGCTGCCGCGGTAACGTTTGGCAGCAAGTATTGTTTCGGCCACTTAACCGTTTAGCCTTTGTTATTCAACTGTCTTCGACTTTTCTTCCTGCAGTTCCTTTCCCTTCCGTAGCCTTCTCTAATAGAGAAGATCCTGGACAGAGTGGTACTCTTCATGCTTCATTCAGCGGTGAGTTCGTGGTTAGAGAGGCCCGTCGGTTTAATGAGGATCGCGATGACAGCGTTCCCGAATTAATTCGTGAAGGAAGCCGTCGCATTCTGCGTGCCTTATTGACCGACTCACCCTTAACTCCCATTCTAACTTCTACCGAACCGTTAAAGAAGCCTGATTATTTGTTCGGAGATTCGGTAGAAGATCCAGACAGTCTTTGCCGTGGCCCCGAAATCTGGTTGAATGAACACGAAGGTGCTTTTTTATTCCTTCCTCCGTTCCCTCGACAATGTTCACTTTTGCAGTTAAGGAATTTGGCTGTTCAAAGAAGAATGACATGGCACTTGACAGAAGACCATGAGCACATCCATTGTGGTTTCATTGGTAGAGATATTAGCGCTCCTGGCTCCCTTAGTAGACATAATATTCGTGGTCTCCACCCGGGAATATTTGGACCAGATAGCGGACCCCAGAACGAACTGATGATCAGGGCCAATACGGTAAAGAATAGACTCGCTCGGGTTGGCCGAGATCTTCCCATTCCAAGATTCAGATGTTATGGATGGGTTCACTCTCTTAAGGACAGATGGTGGGCTAGGATGACTGACTACGTACTCAATCGTTGGGATCAAGAGTTAAAGAACTTGGGATTACACGTTCCGATTCGAGCCAGCATGTATGGTCTCCCCGTAAGTGTAGATCACTTCCTTGCCTTATTCGAATCTTATATTCCGGAGACCAATACATTTCTTACCAAGTATGGGGAGTTAGGACTTCCACTCCATGAAATGATGAAGGTATCCGGATTGCCATTGGGGAATACTCCTTATCAAGAATATTTTCCCAACAATCGTCGACTCATGGCGATGAAAAAGGCTGGCTCTCCTGCTTATGATATTCTTTGGGAGTTGACTTGTCACTACCAAATAGCGATAGCCAAGATCGAAGTGAAGAGTAAGAAAGCAGCTCGGGTCAGTTTGAAACAGTTTGCCGACTACTTGTTTCAGAATCTCGAGAGTTCGACCGGTGAAGCTGTTTGTGAATCACCAATTCTGACTCCTTCTGAAGTTAATGGTCTGATTACGAAGATTAACGCTCAGTCTTATAGAACTGAGTCGTCTGAAGGCGGTTTTCTTAGAGGCACCAAGTTCAGTACTTTCTTATGGCAATCCACCAAGAGAATGAAGCCTGCGACTCTTCTTTCTGGTTATCTGGCCATATGGCTAAAGAAATGTGTAGTGCCGCATCAATCTTCTGAGGTGCTTCCTCTTGAAGTTCTTTTTCCCGCCGTACAATTAGCCGTCGGAGGTAGGTTATCTCTTCTCTCTGCCATGATTGCTACCCTTCATAGCGGTTTGCGTATTTTAGCCAACACTTTTACAAAAGTGGGTGCAGAGCCTTCAACCAAGATTCCCTTGTCAAGTGTTGAATTACCCTACACATATTTAATGACGTGGCTAGTTCTCCATCGGTCAGACATGATGTCAGCACCCGACGTGTCTGATCCAGAGATCCCTTTACTACAGCTTTTAGAAGGATGTAAGTGGTTATATCCTTCCCGATCGTGGGCCGAACGAGTGAAGCAGTTCAAGAATGCCAAGTGCTGGGAATTCTACAAATGTTTCCCTCGATTTTCTGGCGCATATAATGACACACTCGTTGATGAGGAAATACCTGGGGCCAACAGGACTTCTCTCGACATGGGTAGCTTTCATTGGCTTATGAACATTCGACCAGGTTATAATGTTTTCCGATCGAAGAATCTCTGCAGGATTGAGCCTTATTTTCCTTGTCGTTTTGCGCGACAATTCGGTTATGATCAACTGTACGTTGGGAATTCCAATAAGTGGTTGATAAATTGCGGAGGCCTCATTGATGGAGTGCGAGCTTGGTTTTGGAATGTTGCTGGATGTACAGGAGCTCAATTTAGCTTGCCTGTCGCTGAACCCGATATTCTTTTGACTTTTCTTTATTGTCGATGGGTTTTAGCTGCCAACACTCCTGTTCCAAAGAAAAAGATTTCCGAACTAGAATCTGAAGCTGTGGTTCGGAGAATTGTATCTAGAAAAGGAAAGGAACCCGCTACGTCCTTCCGTAAAGGAAAACAAGCAGTTGACTCTGAGGAAAGCGATGACTTTGACACTTCCAGCGAAGAGGATGAAACGCGAGGTGGAGGGGAGGCCGATATTCCTTCTTCTCCTGTGGCTCACCGAACTCGTCGGGCATCTTCTCCTCAATCGCCAAGTGTTCCCTCAAGAGGTGTACGAATGATGGAGAAGGATATTCCTTTATCGTCTTCCAATAAAATGACTGTTAGATGGCCCGTAGGGGAGGAAGAAACAGAAGAAGAAGAAGAACAAGTTGCTCCGCTCCTTAGTAGAAAGAGGTCTCGGCCTTCTGCTCCTTCTGAAGTTCAATCCCGTCCTGCTCAAGGAATTGAGCCACGAACCAAATTTCGCCATGAAGGTTCAGAAGTTTCTGGAGATGTTCGTTTGTCAAAGAGGATCAAGAAGGCTGCTCGTCGGCAACACCGACTTTCTCCTTTACGTGAAGAGGAAATCCTTCAAGACCTTCCAGCTGATGAAGGAGGTAAACTCTCTTTGTCATTTCCTCTCCGTCATTTTATCTTTTGAGGTTAAAATTTATTCATTCTTCTCATTATTGTAGTTGAACCAGAAGAGGAAGGGGAAATTATGCCAGAGCCCTCTTCTCCGGGTTTGATGGACGTTGATGAATCCGGCTTCACTCAACAAGTACACCAAGCAGTGAGTGAAGGACCCATCAATGTGGACGCCACCATTCCTCCGGTTGTCGCACCGTCCTCTCCAACTACCGAGACAGGTATATGTGCTTCTTCATTTGGAGGATATTTTCAGAAAATAGATGAATCGGAACGTGTTCCTCTTCTACTAACTTGTGCGCTTTATCTTCTTTTAGTCAAACTAAAGGAGGTGAGTGTGAGTAGTAGCGCCGCTGAACCTATACCCCGCTGTTGAAGGTAATCTTGGTTTTGTTTGTCTTGATTCCCTCATATTCCTTGCACATGTACTGACGGATCCTTCCGCTTAACAGACACGCCTGTCAATGAACCGAGAGACACGGAACTTACTCATGATATAAATATCGGAGATTTTGATGAACGTGATTTTGATCTTGATATTTCCGATGATGCACATCAGAAGATTTCCGATATATTGTCATCTCCGATTCTCTCCGCTACTGCAGGACCAACTACTCAAGTTGATTCAACTGAAGTAGGTACGTCGGAAAGTATGTACTCTCGGACTTAAATTTTTAATTAAGTTGTATTTCCCATTTATTTATGACTGAAATGGGAATTTTAGACGTAGGACCAACAAATGAAGTTGATGCATCTACTGTCCTTTGTGAATGTGATCAACCTGAAGGCTTGGGTTTTATACTTTTGGCAGGCCCTCCAGCTGTAATTGAACCACCACCTACTGTTCCTCCAACTTCTGATGTTGTCGAAGCTGAACCCGTTATAACTTCCGATCCGACCTCGGCTGTTCATGAAATGGGAGGGTCGAAGGTTACCGTAGAAGAGCAACTTCTCGGGACTTCACCTCAACTTGGTATGTCTCGTCTTTGATGCATTTCGGAATCAAATCAATAGAGTAGAATATTGATTCATCCCTTTCTCTTTTATAGAAATTGTCCCTCACGGAATTATAACTCCGGATCCTGAGTCATTAGGGGCTTCAGATGAACCAACATCTGAAGTAGTTGATCAACAGCCGAGTGCCATTTCTGAGCAAGCCCCAGTTGTTATAGAACCCTCTGTAGTCTTGCCAAGCCAAGGTAACTCAATCATGATATTCTTTAACGAACTTAATATGTTTCCGTTCGCTGTTATACGCAGGCTTGTATATCTTAAATTCTTTTCATCTGTTCATTTTATAGCTCCTTTATCATTGTCTGATCGCATTCAAGCTTTATTGGCGGATGAAGATCCGGATCAAGCCGTTATTGGTGCTGACGTCCAAAGCTTTGTTACTTTCTTGAACATTGTGGTTGATCGAATTCTCCTTAAAGGTTCATCCTTTGAACCTTTCAAGAAGTCTCTCGATCATCACGTATCCGGAATTAGAGCGCATGGATGCGTTGAATTATCAGACTCAATTGAAGCTTACTTGGTCGATCTTAGACAATATATCGAACGGTTGCAGAGCTTTCGTGTTAGTGGTGCGTCTTCATACATTACTTCCCAGATAGATCTGAAATTGCAGGAGTGGCGTGATTCTCAAAAATCCACTGAATCTGAACTTCAAATGCTGAGAACTCGCATTAATCAACTCCGGGTGAGTGCTACCACGAAGACGCAAATTAAGGCAGACTTGTATCGTGATTTGGAGTCACGTCGAGTAGAGGTGGCACAATTAGAGAAACAACTTGCTGCAGCTAAGGAAGCTTGTGAGACTTTGGAGTCTGATTTAGGGGAGGTAACTCGGGCTGAGGTGGACATACTCCGACAGCTGAATCTTCAGGATAAGATTTTCGCTGACAAGGAACAAGAGATGGCCAGAATTCAAAGCATCGATGAAAGAAAATTTAAAGCTAATCTGATACCTGAGCTCGAACTGGCTTATGCTACAAAACTTTCCCAATTAGAAGATGAACTTCGCTATTACAAATTGTTGTAATTTTGAAAACATTTCTTTTTGTGCTGTTTTGTTTGAACTCTTTGATTAATATAGTGAACTTTCTTGCTCATTGATTATTCACTTTTGTTTGAAATGAATAACCATAATAATTGTAGGATTTTTTTTTTTTTTGGCAAATCCTCAGCCATCAACGGATTTGATATGCCTTTACCGATTACCGTTTGAATCGGGCTAGTATGTGAATTATCTAAATCCGTTTCACATATAACGTTGAGCTAAAAGACTTAAATTCTTTTAGACTTTAAACTACAGCATTGAATGTGTAGGCTACATGTGTTAGATGTAGACTTATCTCTAATAAGGGGTAGAGATAACATCCCCCATGTGTGAATGACATGGATTTTAAAGTGTAGATCGGTCATGTTTTCTATGAAAACGAACTTGAGTTTGTGAAGAAAGAACTTGGATATTCCAGTTCAGAGTCTCTTGTTTGTTGGTAGAGAAAAAACCCGGGATTGGAAAGGAATAAGTTCATATTCCATTTCCCCGTCTCTTGTTTGTTGGTAGAGATGGACCCAAAAATGGAGAGGGATAATTTCATATCCCAACTCCTGGTCTCTTGTTTGTTGGTAGAGATAAACCTAGAATCGGAGAGGAAGAATTTTATATTCTATCTCCTGGTCTCTTGTTTGTTGG
>BQKN01059177.1:0-19097 GCA_022839385.1 Asparagus kiusianus | reverse complement strand
AGACAAGGCCAAATCTCAGGAGACAGATTCGCCACCTAGGCAAAAATCTTCCCGGAGAGGAAAAGCGTCTTCATCCCAACTTCACACAAGCGAAAGGGAGGGAAAAGTGGTTGATAATGCTGCTTCTGACCAAGGAGCCCACAACCTGGAATCTTCCTCTGATGAAGGAAGAGAAGCTGAGAACGAGCAAAATCCTCAGTCAACTAAAATCGAGGAATTGGAAGCCCGCCTAGATGTCATTGCTAACAGAAGCGAGCCCCAAGACGAGAGAGCTGTCAGGCCCTATCCTGTCGAATAGGATGCAACACCTTATCCTCCAAAATTCGAGGTCCCGACGCTACAAACTTTTGATGGCACAGGATCACCGAACCAACATATCTATCATTTCAAGTCACAGATTGGAAATGTGATATCAAACAATGCTATACTGGCTCGATTGTTCATTGGCACCCTTAAGGAAGTTGCCTTTGAATGGTTCAGGAAACTGTCTGCCGGATGTATCCAAAAGTGGGCAGATCTAGAGAGGCTATTACTGTTAAGATTCTTTGAAGAGGATACAGAAATCTCCATCCATACCCTTCTCGTCACTAAGCAGAAGAAGAGGGAGTCTGTCGAAACCTTCGTCAAAAGGTTTCGAAACATGGTTCTGCGATGTCCGACAGGTATGACACAGTCTACCTTGTGGAGACCTGTCGACACAACTTGCAAACCGACCTCCTAGCCCGAATAGGAGTTGCAGAATATCGTTCCTGGAGACAACTAATCTCTCAAGGCAAATAGGCTCAAAAGATTATTGTCAGGATCAAAGCTGAAGAACAAAGTAAGCAGGATCAACCTGAGCAATCGGACCAAGCCTAATCTTCTCAGTCAGAAGAGGAAGATACTATGGCCACTGAAGCCAATCCTCTTCAGTAGGATGTTAGGTCCAAAAACTATCACGTTAACAGTTACCTCTAATAGACCATCAACTTGCCAATTTTCTTCAATAGGATGGCATGTCCATAAAACTATCATGTTAATTGTTACCTCTGATAGTCAAACTCATCAGATAATGGCCTACCAAGTGATGTGTCTCTATTCTAACTTCATGGATAGTGCCCCACTAGGCGATGTGTCTCTAGATCTACCTTTTTTCCCCTGCTATGTCTTAATCAAAACTGGGGGTTGGTTACTTGGAATCTATTGGATTAAGAGTAATGAATCTTTCACATCGTCGAGTTAACATTACACTTCTGACGATCATTACCCCCACAGAGTATGAATGCAGCTTGCATCACTCACAATTTGTCACGTTAACACCACACCTGTGGCAAATCAACTTATCAATCCTCATCAATAGGATGATAAGTCCTCAAAATTACCCCGATCGCAATATTCTTCCTGTCACATTAACACCATACCTCTGACAAATCAACTTATCAATCCTCTCCAATAGGATGATAAGTCCTCAAAATTTCCCCGATCGTAATATTCTTCCTGTCACGTTAACACCATACCTCTGACAAATCAACTTATCAATCCTCTCCAATAGGATGATAAGTCCTCAAAGTTGCTCCGATCGCAATAAAATCCTGTCACGTTAATATTACACCTCTGACAAAATCAACGTATCGACTCTCTTCAATAGAGCGATAGGTCCACAAATTCCTGTCAAGTTAATATCACACCCCTGATAAAATCCACTTATCAATCCTCTTCAATAGGATGATAAATCCACAAAGTTGCTCCGATCGCAACAAATTCCCATCAAGTTAATATCACACCTCTGACGACCAAACCAACTTATCGACTATCTTCAATAGAGCGATAGGCCCATAAAATACTATCAAGTTAACATCACACCTCTAACAGTCAAATCCCCAATGACTTGTTAATCATTTTTCAACAAGTTTTCATTATAAAATCCCAGCGGATTAAAGATTTTCTGAAATTATCCCAGTGATAATAAAGAAAGTTTCTGAATTTCACTCTAAGTGAAAATTCATGCCAAGTTAATACTACACCTCTGGCTCTTCCAACTTTCTTTCAGTGGTTTAAGTAACACAGGAAGAAACAACGGTAAAGTCTACGTATTCAAACATCGTAGCACCAAAAATCCATGCCTTACACACATGGGGGACTTTATCTCGATCCCTAATTAGAGATAAGTCTGCATCTAACACATGTTGTCGGGTAGCCTATTCCCGTAATAATGGCGAAGCCTACGTATTCAATATCGTGACAGGTTGTTATTAATAACACTAAAATCCATGCCTTACATGCATGGGGGACTTTATCTCGATCCCTAATTAGAGATAAGCCTACGCCTAACACGCGTTGCCGGTTAGTCTTTTTTCGTGAAAATGACAAAGTCTATGTATTCAAGATCATAGCATCAAGTCTAAGAGGGTTCATTCTCTTAGCACAACGTTACATGTGAAACGGACCCAAATAATTCACATGCAAGCCCGATTCAAATGGTAATCGGTAAAGGCACGTCAAATCCGTTGAAGGCTGAGCATTTACCAAAAATCCTAAGTCAGTGCCTAACACGTGTTGCCGGGTAGTCTATTCCTGTAAGAAAGACAAAGTCTACGTATTCAATATCATAACACTAAAAGAGTCTCTTTTAGCTCAACGTTACATGCAGAACGGGTCTAAACAATCTGTTGAATATCATATCTCCATGATAGTATTTTGATGATAACAATTTATACAATGTGTGTTATACAAATGCACTAACTTTTATATGCAGATGTCAATATCAAAATATGAACAAGTGCAAGTTGATTTCAAGGCATTATGAAGTGAAGAAGATGAAGAACATATGAGATAATGTATTTTACATTTTCTTTACTTAGAATTATTATACAAGCCTTGATCACACACACGAACACACACAATATTAGAACACACTAACACAGGCTTAGTGTGTTGGTTAACTATAGAAATCCTCTATGTTAACCATTAGAATTATAGTTAAAACTTAATTATATAAATATTTTATTTCATAATTTTTACTCTTAGTAGTCGACTAATTAGAATAGTAGTCGACTACTCGTGTATAAAACTTAAATATATGTTTCTATTATTTTACAGTATAGTCGACTAATGTAGATTGTAGTCGACTACTCAGGTGTTTGACAGAAACATAAGTTTCTGTTGTTTTATAGTGTTGTCGACTAATCTACATTATAGTCGACTACTGAAGGCAAATTTTATTTTATCAGTTTCTGTCAAAATACAGTGTAGTCGACTAATGAGCATTGTAGTCAACTACTGAGAAATTTTCTGAATACACGGAGTCTGTTTGAACTCAGTGTAGTTAACTAATATGTATTGTAGTCGACTACAGATACAGTTTTTCCAGATTTCAAAGTTTGAATTTATGACTGTTTATAGCCGTTTTTAAAGTTCAAAAAATTGTCTTTTCAAGGGCTATAAATAGGTTATTTGTTCAAAAAAAATGTAAGGACTTACATACACATAAGCTTTGATCTTTGTGCATTTTTTTCGAGTGAAAAATATTCAGATTTTGAGAAAAAGAAAAAAATTCTGAAATTGCCTCTGAACATCATTCAAATACTTATTGTTTAGGCAATTTACAGAGGTTAAAATCATTCCTAAGCCACTACTACACTACACTACAAATCAAGGCTTATAGGAATTAAAATTGTTGTTTCAAAAGTGATCTCAAGTTGTGAGAGGAGTAAATCTCTTGGTTTAGAGATTAGTGTTCAAATTGGCAAGGTGTTTGTCAATTGGTATTGCAATTTGCAGGGGCTTGCAAATTGGTCAGGTTTACGTTTGATTTTATAAGTTTATTCAAAATCATAGTGGAAACTCTCAAGCGGGATTTGCTTGGGGACTGGATGTACACCGGATTGATGGAACCAGTATAAATCCTTATGTTTGTGATTGTGAATTTCTGAGATTACAATTTTTCTTTGCAATTTATAATATAATTTGCATAAATTTTAAAAGAACACTATTCACCCTCCCCCCCCTCTAGTGTTCAAGTGTATCTATTTTAGATACTACATTTGGTATCAGAGCAAGGTGAAACATGGCATCTATAAATACATCACAATTCAAAGAAGGTCACTCTACAAATCGTCCACCAATATTCGATGGATTGAACTATAACTATTGGAAGTGCCGAATGAAGATTTACCTTCAATCAATTAGCTACGTATTTTGGAACGTCGTGGAAACAAAATATGAGAAGCCAACAACTCCTTTTGCAGAATGGACTACTTCTCAAAGAAATAATGCAAATTTGGATTCAAAAGTAATGAATGCATTATTTTGTGCACTTGACAAGAATGAGTTCAATAGGGTGTTAACGGCCACATCTGCATACGATATTTGGCATACACTTGAGGTAACTCATGAAGGTACAAATAAAGTTAAAGAATAATTTATGTTCATGTGCACAGATTTGAATTGTTCAAGATGAAGGAAAATGAGACTATTGGAGAAATGTTCACAAGATTCACCGACATCACAAATTCTCTCATTGGTCTTGGAAAAACATATACACAAGTGGAGATGATAAGAAAGATACTTCGATCACTTACTCCACAATGGGAAAAGAAAGTTACCGCTATTGAAAAAGCCAATGATTTATCAACTCTTATGGTTAAAAATCTTATTGGTAATCTTATGGCATATGAAGTTCAAATTGAAGATAGAAAGAATGATGAAGAATCAAAGAACAAGAAAGTTCTTGCATTCAATACTATTTCCGATAAAGAAGATTCAGATGATGATGATGAAGAAATAGGCATGTTTGCACGAAAATTTTGAAAATTTATAAAACGAGGTAATTTTAAATCTAAGAGTTCAATTTCAAATAACCCTCTTTGTTTTAAGTGTAATAAACCAGGTCATATGAAGAAAGATTGTCCAATGTTAAAGAATAAGCAAAAATCAAGTTATTTCAATAACTTCAACAACATTCAAAATAACAAGAAAAGGAAAGCAATGGCAGTCACTTAGGATGATAGTGATGAGTCATCTTCAGATGAAGAAATTAAAGAAAAGGAAAGTGCTCACATGTGTTTCATGGCACAAGATGAAGTAAGTGACAATGAAGAACTTTTAGATGCTTTCAATGAATTATATAAAATTTTTGTGAGATTAAAGACATCACATAATTTTCTTAAAGGTGAAAATAAAAGATTACTTAAAGAAATTTCTGATTTAAATTCCTCTACTTTTTCTAATTCTCAAATAATTAAATTGAAAGAAGAAAATTTTTCTTTACTTAAAGAAAATGAATGTTTATCTAATGAGAATAATTATTTAAAATCAGAATGTAATGATTTAAATATTCGTATTAATAGTTTAGATAAAGATATTTCTTCTTTTAAATCAAGATATGAGGATATATGTTTAAATGTAGGCAAATTTAATAAAGGTAAAGAAAATCTCAATAACATTCTTTCTTTTCAAAGAGAATCACAAAAGACAAAAGGATTAGGTTTTAAAATTAATAAAAATATATCAAAGAAAACAATTTTTGTAAAACCTTCTTGTGATTTGTATGAATATAGAAATGAAAATTTGTGTAAAAAGAAATCAAAATTCTTTTCAATTTGGGTTCCAAAAGAATTATCTTCTTTACATAAGAATTTTTATATTTTTGATTTTATTAAAAATATTTGTTTATCATCTAACTATTTAGGCAAATCAAACTCATCATGGGTTTGGTTTCCTAAAGGCTAATTTAAAGGACCCAACATAGTATGGGTATCAAAATGTAAATGTTTATTATTTCAGGTACCCAAGAAAGATAGGTGGATTTTGGATAGTGGTTGCTCCAAACATATGACTGGAAACATATAATTGTTGTCATCTTTTCAAAACAAGGATGGTGGTACCGTTACTTTTGGAGATAACAACAAAGGAAAAGTCATCGGTATTGGATCTGTCGGTAATCCAAACAAACCTATCATTGATAATGTTTTATTAGTTGATGGTCTTAAACATAATTTACTTAGTATTAGTCAACTTTGTGATAAAGGTTTTAAAATTGTTTTTGAAAAAGAATCATGCTTAATTTATGATATTGATTTAATAACTATTATCTTCAAAGGCCATAGAAAGAATAACATATATGTTTTATCTAAGAAAAATATTTCAAA
This sequence comes from Asparagus kiusianus, assembly GCA_022839385.1. Classification (NCBI taxonomy): domain Eukaryota; kingdom Viridiplantae; phylum Streptophyta; class Magnoliopsida; order Asparagales; family Asparagaceae; genus Asparagus; species Asparagus kiusianus. Next base: position 12,969 of record BQKN01059177.1, on the reverse strand, counting down.
TGAACATTGTCTTATTGCATCATCTAATGATTCTATTTTATGACATAAACGTTTTGGACATGTTAACTTTAAACATATGTCTAAGATTTTTAAAAATGATTCAGTAAATAGTTTACCTAAGATGTCTTTTAAAAATAATTTTTGTGATGCATGTCAACAAGGAAAAATGCACAAATCTTCTTTCAAATCTAAAAATATAATATCTACAAATAGACCATTAGAATTAATTCACATAGATCTTTTTGGTCCATCTACAGTAGCATCTTTAAATGGAAGTAGATATGCATTTGTTCTTGTTGATGATTATTCTAGATTCACATGGGTAATTTTTCTCAAACATAAAAATGATGCTTTTAATGAGTTTTCTATTTTTTGCAAAAGAATTCAAAATCAAAAATCTACTTCTATTATTTCTATTCGTAGTAATCATGGAGGTGAATATGAAAATGAATTATTTATAAATTTTTGTGATAAACATGGTATATCACATACTTTTTCTTTTCCTCGTGCTGCTCCACAAAATAGAGTTGTAGAAAGGAAAAATTGATCTTTACAAGAATGTGCTAGAACCATGTTATGTGATAGTAATTTATCAAAATATTTTTGGGCAGAAGCTGTATCAACAGCTTGTTATGTATTAAATAGAGTTTTATTAAGACCTATTTTAAAGAAAACCTCTTATGAATTATTTTATAACAAAATTCCAAAAGTATCTTACTTTAAAGTTTTTGGTTGTAAATGTTTTATTTTAAACACAAAGGATAACTTAGATAAATTTGATTCTAAATCTGATTAAGGAATTTTTGTTGGATATTCTAATCACAGTAAAGCATATAGAATATATAACAAAAGAACATTAGTTATTGAAGAATCTTTACATGTTTCTTTTGATGAAAATTTTTCAAAATCACCTATTATATTAAATAATGATGATGATATAATTGATACTATACATGATACTCCTATGATAGATATTACAAAAGATGATAATTTACAAAATAATTTACCTAAAGATTTTGTAGAAGTTAAAAATCATCCACATGATGTAGTTATTGGAAATATTTCTGATAAAGTAACTACTAGATCTCATTTTAATTTGATTGCTCATACTGCTTTAATTTCAACTATTGAACCTAAAAATATAAAAGAAGCACTTCTTGATGATTCATGGATAATTGCTATGCAAGATGAACTTAATCAATTTACTAGAAATAATATTTGGGATCTTATACCTAGACCTCAAAATAAATCCATTATTGGAACAAAATGGATTTTTAGAAACAAATTAGATGAATTTGGTCAAGTTGTTAGAAACAAAGCTAGATTAGTTGCTCAATGTTATAATCAAGAAGAAGGAATTGATTATGATAAAACTTATGCACCTGTTGCACGATTAGAATCAATTAGAATTTTACTTGCATTTGCATGTTTTATGAATTTTAAATTATTTCAAATGGATGTTAAAAGTACTTTTCTAAATGGTTTTATAAAAGAAGAAGTTTTTGTAGAACAACTTCCAAGTTTTGAACATGAAAGTTTTCCAAATCATGTTTTTAAACTTAAGAAAGCTTTATATGGTCTTAAGCAAGCACCTCGTGCTTAGTATGATAGATTAAAGAAATTTCTTTTAACTTCAGGTTTTGAAATTGGAAAAGTTGATTCAACATTATTTATTAAGAAAATAAATAAAGATATTTTACTAATTCAAATATATGTAGATGATATTATTTTTGGTTCTACTAACAACAATCTTTGTCAAGAATTTGCTAAGACTATGCAGGATGAATTTGAAATGAGTCACATGGGTGAACTAAATTTCTTCCTTAGACTACAAATTAAACAATTGAAAGAAGGAATATTCATCAATCAAAGCAAGTATGCAAAAGATTTACTCAAACGTTTCGTAATGGAAAATACAACAAGCAAACCAACACCAATTAGTACCACTACATCACTTGACAAAGATGAAAATGGTAAGAATGTTGATCAAAAGCTCTATCGAGGTATGATTGGATCACTTCTTTACATTACTGCAAGTAGACCTGATATTATGTTTAGTGTATGTTTATGTGCTAGATTTCAATCTAATCCTAAAGAATCACATCTTAAAGCAGTAAAAAAGAATATTTAGATATATTAAAGATACTACAAATTATGGTTTGTTTTATCCAAAACATAGTTCATTTGATTTAATATCATATAGTGATGCTGATTTTGCCGGATGTAAATTGATAGAAAAAGTACAAGTGGAACATGTCATTTCTTAGGACATTCACTTGTATCTTGGTTTAGTAAAAAACAAAATTTTGTATCATTATCAACAACTGAAGCTGAATATATTGTTGCAAGTCTTGCATGTGCTCAAATATTATGGATGAAACAAACATTATCTGATTATGGCATAAATTGTCCCATATCATCCATTATGTGTGACAATTCAAGTGCAATTAATTTATCTAAAAATCCTATTCAACATTCACGTACAAAACACATTGATATTAGACATTATTTTTTACGTGATTATGTGCTTAAAGGTGACATTTCATTAGAATTTATACCTACAGATAAACAAATAGCAGATATATTAACAAAACCCTTAAAAGAAGAAATTTATGTTAAATTAAGAAGGGAATTAGGTATATGTTCAATTAAAGATTTAAATTATTTTTTTAAAAAACAAACACATATGCATTTATACTCTTAATAGTCGAGTAATTTGACTTATAGTCGACTACATGCACAAATCTTGCATATAAGTTTTTCTGTGAATTACAGTGTAGTCGACTACTTGCTTATATAGTCGACTACTCTATGTTAAAATCTTAAAATCAACTTTCTGTTGTTTACAGTGTAGTCGACTACAATACAGATTAGTCGACTACTCTGATTTAAAAACTGAAAATCATCTTTCTGGCGATTACAGTGTAGTCGACTACTTTTACTATTAGTCGACTACTGATTCTGAACTCACAGTTTTACAGTTTTAAAGCTTATTGAATTTCTTTTTGATTCAAACCCAAACCCAATACCCAATACCCGTTTCATTTAAGTAAAACTCATCTCAACCATAGATTTTTAACTATATCAATCCTAGCCATATATCAAAGATCAAATCTTAACCCTACATTCATTTTACTATCAAATCTGAACCATTCAATGTTATTTCTTTTAAAAGATAATGTAAAAATATAAAAACTACCCACTAACCCATCTAAAAACCGACTATATTCTTCTTCCTCTTCAGAACCAACGAATCCAGGTTAGGGCATCTTCATTGTTCTCAATTCTTTCATCAATTTCTTTAATTTTCTTTCAAATCTGTCAAGCAGTCAAGATCAGTAGTCGACTACTCCAAGTTCTAGTCGACTAATCTAGGGTTTTAACTGTTTGGGGTATATTTCTAAACTTGATCTTTGAATCTTTGGTTATTTAATTGTTTCATCATGTCTAGATCTAAGAAAACTAAGCAAACCCATACTTCTGTTAACGATGAAATCATCATTTATTTAAAAAGTCCTGATTTATTAGAAGAATTTAATAAAATATCATCTTTTGAAGTTCTTCCAATGAAATTTGATGATTTTATTCCCTGAAATTTTGGGTCATATTTTGAAAATGTGGGCTTGCTTGAATTATTCTCTGCTAAAAATAAAAAACTCACATATCCATTTCTTGTGCAATTATTCTATACTATAGAACGTGTGGGAACTATTAGTGGTTCTGAAAAACTTAAGACTCTTGTTAAAGGAATAGAGATTGACTTAACTACAAAGTCAATTGGAAAAATCTTCAATATTCCTTATCAAGGTGTTTCTCTTAGGTCAGTTAGGACGAATGATTCTGATCTTTTATCTAATCATATATTTCTTCCTGGATATGGCAAACCTTTAAATAATTCTAACAAACTTCATCTAATTCCTAGGTTCATTGCACAAATTCTAGCTTATAACTTGTTTCCAAAAACTAAGAGTTTTCATTTCATTTCCCTAGATTTAGCAAAAGCTCTATATGCTATAATGGGAAATATTTAAGTTAATTAGGTTGAAGTTTACTTTGATAATCTTCTGACAATTCCAAGAGGATTTCTTCCTTATTGTGCCTTTTTAACAAAAATCTTTGATAAATTTCATGTGGATCTCCAATCTGAAAATTCTGTTGTCCGTTCCATTGAATTCTTTGATTCCAATGTCCTAACTAGGATGAAGTTGACAAATTTTAAAATTCAAGAACAAAATCCTCAAAATGAACCTCTTCAAGAAGAAATTCCACAATCTTCAACTCAAGCAGGAGTTTCTTCTAGTCAACCACCACCATTTCCTAAAGAACCCTCATGTTTTTCAGATGTGCAATACAACACTTTAAGTGCACGTATTCTTGAACTTGAAACTGGTCAAAGAGCTCTATATTCTCAGAATTCATATATCATTAGTAATCAAGAAGAGCTAATCAAGAAGTTTGAAGACTTGGACACAAAGCTTAATGCATATTTTCAAGGACAGCAACCTCCTCCAGCACCTTTGGATGTTTTTATGTTAAGTTTCAAAACAATTATGCTATTATGTTTAAGTATCAAAAACTATGTGGTTGTGAGTTGTTAGGACATATGTAATCTATTATTTATGTTGCTACTATGTTAAGTATTTTGATTGTGTGTTTACTTATCTATGATGATGTTTGGTTAGTTAATATATGTGCTATATATTTTAAACAGATCATGGTGATGAACATTGTGGAACTTTTGGTCTTTATGGCAAGTCTTTGCCTACCTATTTGGATGGGTGAAGTTATGGACTATGTTCATAACCTGGATGATTTGTTTGAAGTTTTAGCTCTTGTTGAAGAAATAATGTCATGTTTAGCATTAATATTTTCCTCTTTTTGTTGATAACAATGGGGGAGAAATAGTTATGTATTGTTATGTATTGTTATAGACTCAAATTTGCATATATGCATGGGGAGTAAGTGTGATATGCAGGGGGAGTAAGTATGGTTATTTCATTATGTTTAAATCTGATTATAATATACATACTTATGCATAAATTTTTTTTTTATCATCAAAAAGGGGGAGAATGTTGAATATCATATCTCCATGATAGTATTTTGATAATAATAATTTATACAATGTGTGTTATACAAATGCACTAACTTTTATATGTAGATGTCAATATCAAAATATGAACAAGTGCAAGTTGATTTCAAGGGATTATGAAGTGAAGAAGATGAAGAACATATGAGATAATGTATTTTACATTTTCTTTACTTAGAATTATTGTACAAGCCTTGATCACACACACGAACACACACAATATTAGAACACACTAACACAGGCTTAGTGTGTTGGTTAACTATAGAAATCCCATATGTTAACCATTAGAATTATAGTTAAAACTTAAGTATATAAATATTTTATTTCATAATTTTTACTCTTAGTAGTCGACTAATTAGAATAGTAGTCGACTACTCGTGTATAAAACTTAAATATATGTTTCTGTTATTTTACAGTATAGTCGACTAATGTAGATTGTAGTCGACTACTCAGGTGTTTGACAGAAACATAAGTTTCTGTTGTTTTATAGTGTAGTCGACTAATCTACATTATAGTCGACTACTGAAGGCAAATTTTATTTTATCAGTTTCTGTCAAAATACAGTGTAGTCGACTAATGAGCATTGTAGTCAACTACTGAGAAATTTTCTGAATACACGGAGTCTGTTTGAACTCAGTGTAGTCAACTAATATGTATTGTAGTCGACTACAGATACAGTTTTTCCAGATTTCAAAGTTTGAATTTATGACTGTTTATAGCCGTTTTTAAATGTTTTTAAAGTTAAAAAAATTATCTTTTCAAGGGATATAAATAGGTTATTTGTTTAAAAAATGTAAGGACTTACATACATATAAGCTTTGATCTTTGTGCATTTTTTCAAGTGAAAAATATTCAGATTTTGAGAAAAAGAAAATTTTCTGAAATTGCCTCTGAACATCATTCAAATACTTATTGTTTAGGCAATTTACAGAGGTTAAAATCATTCCTAAGCCACTACTATACTACACTACAAATCAAGGCTTATAGGAATTGAAATTGTTGTTTCAAAAGTGATCTCAAGTTGTGAGAGGAGTAAATCTCTTGGTTTAGAGATTGATGTTCAAATTGGCAAGGTGTTTGTCAATTGGTGTTGTAATTTGCAGGGACTTACAAGTTGGTCAGGTTTGCGTTTGATTTTGTAAGTTTATTCAAAATCATAGTGGAAACTCTCAAGCGGGATTTGCTTAGGGACTGGATATACACCGGATTGGTGGAACCAGTATAAATCCTTGTGTTTGTGATTGCGAATTTCTGAGATTGCCATTTTTCTTTATAATTTATAATATACTTTGCATAAATTTTAAAAGAATACTATTCACCCCCCCTCTAGTGTTCAAGTGTATCTATTTCAGATCCTACACAATCTACATGCTAGCCCGACTCAAACGGTAGTCGATAAAGGCTTATCAAATCCGTTGATGGCTGAGGGTTTACCAAAAATCCTATGCATGTTTGTAGGCCTATCAGCTTAATGGGTGTGAGCCGAGACTTAAAACAGATGAGCTAAAGATAAGTCTCAAAGACTTAGTCAAAATTGCATGAAAGCCACCTCCGCATTTCAAGTCAAAACACCAAGGTCAGACCCACATTTTAAGTTCGAAACGCAGGGGTCCACCCCCGTATTCCAGAATCAGGATTATGACGCATACCTTCACACAGGTCCTGCGTGGCAAATCCCTTCAACCAAGCTGCCTTCGAAGTGAGTGCAGAGAACAACTCCTTTGTGACAAGGAATCAACAGCTCCAAGATCAGAGTCGAGATCCAAAGTATTCCGAAAATTCATCCCAGTCAACCGCGAACTTTCGAAAACTTTAGAGGGGATTCTGTAGGCTGTCTAAAAATCACAACAAATATCTTATCCCCATCAAATACCAATGACGGAAGTTATAATTTGACGACTTCTAGAAGGCTAAAATTTGAAGACTTTTACGTAGAAGGTTACAATCTGACGACCTTCACAACAACTAATGAAAGCTCTAATTCAACAGCCTTCACAATCAAAATTGGGAGTTACAATCTGATGACTCTTATATTTTTAAGGAGCCAAGACAAAGGTTACAAGGTGACGATCTTTGCAACGCTCTTGCAAAAGAGACTACAAATTGACGGTCTCTTCATATTAAAACGTAGATATTTCTCAAACCGTAAGGAATTTGGCAAAACTGACAGAGCAAACCGAACCCTATGGGGTAGGTTTGGTCGGCTCCGTCTCGTCGAGATAGCCGATTTTCATATATAATTCATCCAATTCCGACTTACGGTTTGAAAGTTATGACCTGTTCTTCGCAGCAAGTTATGTTCTGAAGTCCGTCTGCAAGACTGGACTTCGTCTGAACATTGGACTTAGGCTGAAGTTCATCGAGCCCGCCAGATGCTCACCTCTGCATCCAAGATTCAAAACGCAGAGGTCATGCCCGCGTTCCAAACTCAAAAAGCAGAGGTCATGCCCGCGTTCTAAACTCAAAACGCAGAGGTCGTGACCACATTTGAGATTCAAAACGCAGAGGTCGTGGCTACGTTCCAAACTCGAAACACAGATTTCGTGGACTTGAAACACGAAGTTCAACTCTGCGTCCAACGACAAAAATGCACAGTTCATGCGGAGCCCAACTCTGTGTCCCAGGTCCAAGATGCACAGTTCATGCAGAGCCCAACTCTACGTCCCAGGTCTAAAACACAGAGTTCATCTCTGCGCATCGCGGCCTGTGCGTTTTCAACCTAAAACAGGCCCAACTCTGCGTTTCAGATCTAAAACGCAGAGTTCGGGCCCAGAACGCTGTTTTCAACGTTTGACTCGTTTAAGCACGATTTGAGGGGATCACTACCCTATCATGGAGAGATTTATGGGGGGCAATTACACCCTATTAAACCCTCATTAATGAGAGATTTAAGGGGGCGGTTACACCCCTAAATCCCCTATAAATAGTGGGAAACTCAACTGAGTTCGGATCCTCCTCTTTTTGGCTGACTTTTTGGGGATCCTTGATCGGGCATCTTGAAGCTTTCTGCAGCAACAAAGTCCTTAGAGCATTTCCTTGGCTTATTAACCAAACTTTCGGTTCAAATCAACTCTTTTTTAAGAGTTCAAACTCGTTCAGAGTTAAACTCGATCTGAGTTATCAACTCGTCCAGAGTTTCCAACTTGCTCTGTAGTTCTTCTAAACTCAGTCAGAGTTTCAAACTTATCACGCAAGTTCTCCACAACGTCAAATCGTGAGGAGAAGACCACGTTCCAGTGAATCAAGACATTCGGATCGTCAACGGAGAGCAAACTCGACGCGAGCATTCGAGGGAGGCACTCCATCGCCACCGTGAAGAACCCAGAATTAAACAAAGGGGAGAATCCAGATCATTCTCTTCTCTTTTGTAATCAGGAAATCTAATTGTAATCGACATTGAGAGAGTTGTAATCATTCTTTTTCTAAGCAGTTAGAGAGAATAAATCAAATACAATTCTTTCATTATTTTTCTTATTACAAATTTTCCACCAAACAAACGCCGACAAGCGTATAAAACGAAACGGCGAACCGAGTGGCCTACGCGCTCAACAGTCAGCTCGCACGCGCCAATCAGCTCACGCGCGTCAATAAGCTCGCTCCCGCCAATCAGCATGCGAACGTCAATCAACACGCGCATCAATCATCTTGCGCACGTCAATCAATGCGCGCCTAACAATCGGCTCGCGCACGTCAATCAACGCGCGCCCGTCAATCAATTCGCGCGCGTCGGTAAACTCGCGCAGAGCATACAAGTTAACGAAACGACAAAATACTCATAAACGACACATGCAAGTCAACAAGACGACCAAATACGCAAAACGATGGAAAATACAAGTCCCGGAGAATCGAAAAAAAACACCAAAGGCCAAAAATCGCGCGCGCGGTTCGACCCGCGCACGCGCAAGTCGGATGTGTCCGACCCGTGCAAGCGCGGGTCGGATCGTGCCGCCCCGCGCCCGCCAGCGTTGTTTCGACTTCCGGACGCGTTTTTGATGGTTTTGAGCGGTTTTCTCAGGATTTATCTGTTCCAGGGATTCCCAACTGACTTGATATCATTTATAAACGTGGTTAGGCCGTTATTAACAGAAGATAAGGTCAAATCACCCATCTTATCCGAAAACCCCCAACCGAAGCCTATAAATACAGGCCTAGGGTCTCATTTCATAGGGGCGGACATCAAGAGGGTGAAACGCTGCCAAATTGGAGAGTGGAACACGAATTTCAGAGGGCAAGTCAGATCCCGGCGAACTTCAGTATAAAGAGGAAGGCTTTTGAAAGATCTAAACCCGTATTCCCCCGTCCATTCCTTGAGATTAGGTTTGGTCTTAATCTCGAGAAGAGCTACTAATTTCGCTTAGTCGATTTCAGCGCTTCAAGCAAATACCCCCTTGGTGAGGTAGAAGCTCTATCAATTTTCAGTCAACCGGATCCGATCCGCGGTCGTCCACGGATAAACCCCGGCACAGGCGAAGAACCCGCGCAAGCAAGAGACGATAAACGAATCTTGTGTTTATTTTCAAGAGAGTTGTAATTTTTATTTTTGTTATTTGAATTCATTTGTAAACGACTAAAGTTTTAATGAAATCAATGATGAAGGCGACTTTTGACGAAAACAAACTAGCGACCACAGTGGGATCCAACAGCTTCGTTGCCGAAGCTGTCGTGTCGCAACCTCGGATCTGCATCCCGGTTGAAGAAGTGGTCGAATATGAGTTCGACCAACTAAAGTTCGAGTAGTATCTGTCGTCCCCCTCCTCCAGATCCTCCGCCCCTCACAAGTGCAGGAAGATCAACGCCCCTGTCGCCACAACGCCTGCACTTCGCAACGCCCCTCCGGCCTCCAATGAAGTCGGAGTTACAGATCTGAACTCCTCCTCAATCAAGGAGTTGAGTACTGAAGGCGCGCCTACTTTATCAAAAAGAGCTTGTCAAAAGCAGCGCCAACGCCTCACACGCTAATTCACCAAGGCTTTGGAGCCCGTAGACGGGACCCGTTACGAAGCGGATCTGAAATTCAAGGAGCATCGAGCACCACAACAGCGAGCAGATGTCCTCTCCTCCAAACCAATAGCAAGTGAATGGATCCAAGTCAAAAGGATCCATTCAACACTTGAGGAACGAATTCAGAAGCGCCGCGCGCTGCTTGCCCACGCACGAATTCTTTTGGAAAAGGCACAAATGATGCAGAAGAATGACATAGCCAAGAAACAATCAAGCCTGCATCAAACTTGGAGGCTAAAGTCTGAAACAACAGCCGAAAAGATCAAAAATATGGGTCACTCAGATCCAACCCTCCTGCTCGCGGGTCACTCAAATCCGACCCGCCAAACCGCGGGTCACCCAGATCCGACCCTCCTGCTCGCGGGTTACTCAAATCCGACCCGCCAAGCCGCGAGTCACCCAGATCCGACCCTCCTGCTCACAGATCACCCAGATCTGACCCTCCTGCTCATGGGTCACCCAGATCCGACCCTCCTACTCACAGGTCACCCAGATCTGACCCTCCAAGCCGCGGGTCACTCAGATCCGACCCTCTTGCTTGCGGGTCACCCAAATCCGACCCTCCTACCCGCGGGTCACCCGGATCCAACCCTCCAACCCGTGGGTCACTCAAATCTGACCCGCGCCAGGGTCAAAACAGAAGACGTTATGCACCTGTTTTGTCGATCCCTTCGAGTTCCGCACCTCCGATGGAGCACCACGACAGCGTAGATTTATCCCGATTTAAGATGAATATCACGGATCATTTTGGTCCTTCGCACGCGGGTCGAGGCAAAGCCTCGGTCAAAGAACGCTTGGGTCGGGTGATTGAATCCCGAGCAATTACTCGAGCTGGGGGTTGCACACGGAAAACTCCTGTAATTGACCGCCTCAGACGGCGAATTAAAGTCCAAGAGCCCGTCAAGAGTTCACGCTTACAAGAGCGTAGATCTAAACGTGTGACTCTTGAACACACTGACAGAATGTTACGTCCCCAAAAAAAAACGTATTCGTCTGACGACGACGTTACACCTAGGGATTTGTGCCAACACACGATGGGTTGCTCCGGTCATCAGACCGATGAGTTGTACTATCGGGCTGGGGGTACGAACAAGTCTCGAAAAAGAAGTACCCGGGAGATGGATTGTCACTGTCTGTGTGCCAAACTAATCAGGACAGTATTATCAGCGTGTAGTTACCCTAAGACCGCTCCGCAGAGGGTCTCGGTATTTGAGAGGATCTCTAACAGAGCAACTAAGTCCAAGCCAAAACGTTTCCGCAAGAAACAATCGGCCGTTCAAGGTGACGAACTTCCGGAAGTCACAATAATAATGGCTGATAAGGGAAAGTCGATTCGACCTTCTAGCTCTGACCCCCTCGTATCGCATCGTCTGACTCGGCTACGCGCAGGGACCACTAGACGCAGGGACTACCGGAGAATGCAGAGAGGGTTATCCTCGGATGATGAAGCATCGGATGTTAACTCGGCAATCGCTTCTGATAATATGATATCCAGTCCGGGACAATCACGCGAAGTGTTTATGATTAACACCGAGAAAGTAGCCAAAATGGTTGAGGATGCTCTAGCCAAGCAGAAGCAAGCATTCAAAATCTAAATGGAAATGACTATGCATGAGATGAGACAAATGCATGACCAACAGATCCGAGCCTTATCGAATCAAATATGTGAATCCAGTCGTCACAACAATGTTAGCCAGGCAGCTAGCGATTCAAATGAGGATGAACACCCTAATGCTGATAACCCTCCCGTTGACCAGAACACTAGGGGTGGCCCCACCAAAAACAACAATGTTGAGGGTGGCCCCACTAAAAACAACGATGCTGGGCGTGGTCTCACTAAAAATAACAACACTGGGGGTGGCCCCATTATTCATCTTAAGAATCTTCCAAGGCCCGATACGAGCGAGGATGAGAAAATGAAAGATCTCGAGAGCAAAATCAACGCTCTAATGTCTGCTCAAGAGGTAAAAATGACCGGCATTCTATGTCCCTATCCAAGAGAATGGGATTCAATAGCATTCCCGGCAAAGTTCAACTTGATTAACTTGACGCCGTTTGATGGGAAGGGTTCGCCCACACAACATCTGATCTATTTCAAATCCCACTTAGGTATGATCTCCGGCAATGAAACCTTAATGGTTCGGTCATTCGTTGGCACCCTCCGCGGGCCCGCCTTTGATTGGTACCGCTGTCTCAAGTCTGAAAACATCAACAGCTGGGACGACCTCAAGAACCTATTCCTCGCTCACTTCTTTGATGATAATACCGAGGTGTCAATCAGGACACTCTTCGATGAGAAGCAAAAAGACGACGAGCCGCTCGACGAATTCGTTAAGCGCTTCCGGAATAAGACGATGAACTACCGAGATCCGATCACAGAGGACTTCATCCTCCAAACCTGTCACAACAACCTCTCTTTGGACGTGTTGGAAGTCATGGGAATAGCACCCTCCAATACTTGGAAAGAGCTGAAGATGCGCGAAAAGCGGGCCGAACGCTTCCTCAGAAGGAAACAGGCCGAGAGAAGCTAACCGATGGCTAATCCTCCGAACTCAAGCTTCGTCTCCCGTGGCAAGGGGAAGGCACCTGCAGAAGCTGTTGATGCTAATCAAACGTCACAACAATAATCCTGGATACAACAAAAGACTTCAGATTTGAGACTCCAAAAAGAGTACTCTTTTAAGGACGAAGACGTTCCAGCCATTTTCGAATCTCTCCTTGAAAACAACAAGATCAAGCTTCCACCTATCACAAATCAGGAGGAAGCTGATAATATTTCAGATCCAAAGTATTGTGCATACCATAGGAGGATCCTTCATCCCACCAAGGTGTAGAACCCCGTAAAACTTTACATGAATATATGTGAATCATTAGTAAATAAA
>BQKN01059175.1:78035-95470 GCA_022839385.1 Asparagus kiusianus | reverse complement strand
TAAAGCTTTTAGTGATTCCTAGAGATCTAAGCTCTGACTTGATCTTCGAAAGAGTGAACATCTTACATCGATAAGATATTCGCTTCAAATTCTTGCTTGGATAAACGAAGAAAGAATCCCTAAAGCCCTTCATAATCCGTGACTCTGTGGTCTACGAGCCAAAGCACTCCCGGCACAGGCAAAGTCTCATAAAACAGAAATCGATAAATAATTTCTGTGTTATTTTCTAGAGAGTTGTAATTTTCTAGAGAGTTATAATTTTCTTTTTTTATTGTGTAAAAGAAGTCTTATAAAAAAGACTATTTTCTTTTGAATTTGTTGTAATTGATCGAAGATACAATGAATTCCACAATAGCATCAACTTTCGAAGAAAATAAACTGGCGACCACAGTGGGAGCCAACGGCCTCGTTGCCGAGGCTGTAGTGTCGTAACCGATCAAGATTGTGATCTATGAAGAGATCGAATATGAGTTTGATCAAGCAAAATTTGAGGAGTATTTGTTATCCTTATCCTTGAAATCTTCTTCGCCTCGCAAATGCAGGAAGATTTCATCTTCCAAGAAGGTTTTCCAGTCTTTGACCCCGATGAAGACTACAGGTAAAAATTCTGCTTGCAACGTTTCTGCTCTCAATGACCCTACACCACTTAAGGAGTTATTGGATCACGGCCCACCAGCACTGATGAAGAGGGCTCGTCAGAGACAACGTTAGCGTCGTGCTCGTCAATTGGCTAAAGCCTTATAACAAACCGACAGGGTCCATTACTATGCGGACCTAGAGTCAAGAAGGCAGAAGGTGGTCCAGTTGCCTCAGCGGCAAACTAATCACATTTTTGCACAACTTACAATGGAGGAATGGACTCTCGTCAAAAGGGCTCGTTCAACCCTTAAAGAACGTATACAGAAGCGTCGTACAAATGCCGCTCGCATCCGTGCCCTTCGTCAACAGAAACAAGAAAGGAAGAAGGAAATTATGTCTAAAAAATCATTAAAGAATTGCAAAGTTTGGATCCCCAAAATTGAACATGCACAAAAACTGGATCAAGGGGATTCATCCATCAGCCGCTGCAAGGCCTTCAACCACGGCAGTCCACACTACCGCGGCAAGATATTCGACCGCGGCAGTCACGATTGCCGCGCCACTTTTTTAACCGCGGCAATTTCCCCTACCGCGGCACACCGTCTGATCGCGACACTCATCCCTGCCGCGGCCAAGAGCAGGGTCACAAGAGCACTCCTGCAATCCCTCTAGCATCCATTCCTGGTCCATCTACTATGTCCACATCTACTGTGTCACTAGTGAAACCCTGGGTCAATCCAGACTTGTCAAAATTCAAGATTACAATGGAGGATCGCCTCGGTCCTTTGTCTGACGATCGAGGCAAAACCCCAATCAAAGATCACTCGGATCTGGCGAATAAACCCTTGGTAGTTTCTTACACTGGGGGTCGTAAATATCCTCCTATCAGAACAAAACAAACCCAAAACGAGAAAATACCAATTCACTCTCGTTTAGGGCCTGTAAATACTCCACACTCACAGGCGGTGGGAGGTAAACACATAACCTTGGATCGCTCAGATGCGATGATAAGTCGTCATGTGCATGTTAACAAGGCTTAAAAACACAAGATAGGTTGCTCAAATCATGGTAATGATGAGCTGTACTATCAAACTAATAAGTCATGAAAAAGGGTTGTTTGAGAAACAGAGTCTCATTGCGCATGCGAGAGGCTCATTAAAATAGTATTGTCAGAATGCGGTTGTTCTAAAACAGAACCGACAAGAGTCTCAGTATTTCAAAGACTTTCCGCTGAAACATCGAAACCTAAAATGAGACGTTTCAACAAAAAAACCCACAATTCAACAAGATGAGTTCCCAGAGGTCACTATTAATATGACCAGTAGAGGAAAGTAACATTCAGTCAACCCGGATCCTGATTTCTCTCTAAGAGGGAGAGTTGAGCAGGGTCTCTCCCAAAGGATATCACGGCTACAACGAAGGGCCAATCAGCATCGAGATTATAAGAAAATACATGAAGGGTTATCTTCGGATGAGGAACTTTCAGATACTTGTTCTGCGGTCACCTCAAACGACACAATATCCAGTGTTGGACGAGTCAGGGAATCATTTACAATAGCACCTGACCAACTAGCTCAGATACTGTAAGAAGCGTTAGCTAAACAGCATGAAAAAATTAGAGTTGAAATCAAAACTGAGATGGAGTTGACAATTCAACAGATGAGGGATTTGCAAGCGCAACAACATCAACAGCCAGAATCAAGTCAAAAGGCTGAATCTAACCGACGTGATACCATACCTGTACGTATAACCGAGGTTGATAATGACCATGAGGAAGATGAAATTATCTTTGCTGATCCTCATTCTGATAAAAACAATTCTAGAAGCGGTCCGGCTAAGTCATCTACTCAACCTCCTCAAATCTATTCGAAGAAGAGTGAGGAAGAGGACAAGAACATGCAAGATCTTGAGTGCAAAATCAATGCTCTGATGACAGCCCAGGAAGTGAAGAAAACGGGTATCACATACCCGTACCCGAGGGAGTGGGAGCTGATTCCTTATCCCCCAAAATTTAGTTTGATTAACTTTACTCCTTTTGATGGCAGTGGCTCACCTACGTAACATCTAATATATTTCAAATACCATCTTGGTGCGATCTCCGGAAATGAAACTTTGATGGTACGGTCATTCGTAAGGACCCTTCGTGGAACCGCCTTCGATTGGTACCGCCGTCTTAAGCCGGGTAGTGTCACCAGCTGGGATGATATGGAAGGATTGTTCCTCACCAATTTCTTTGACTTGAGGTCTCCATTGGCACCTTACTGCATGAGAAGAAGAAAGACGGGGAGTCAATTGATGTCTTCGTCAAACGATTCCGGAACAAGATGGTGAATTGCAGAGATCCACTCACAGAAGAGTTCATCCTTCAGACATGTCATAATAACTTGTCTTTAGATGTGTTAGAAGTCATAGGGGTTGTGTCTTCTAAAACATGGAAAGAATTTAAGGTACGAAGCGAACAGGCCGAGCGCTTTCTCAAGAGAAAGAAGTTAGAGAGGGGTCAGCCACCAGCTAATCCTCAAAAATAAAATTTTAACCCTCGAGGCAGAGGGAGAGGGTCCACAGCTGCTGTTGATGCTCATCAAACATCATAGCAGCCACAATAACAACAACAGTAATAATCATCTTTCCAGTTAGCACCACTTCAAAATCAGCAGCCCCCGAGGCAGCCTAAGGCTTCGGAACCCAGATTCCTGAAAGAGTATTCTTTCAAAGACAATAAGGTTCCGGTCATCTTCAAGTATCTATTGGATAACAATAAGATCAAACTTCCACCAGTCACGAATCAAGAAGAAGCAAAGAAGACTAATGACCTAAAATATTGTGCATACCATAGAAGGGTCCACCATCCCACCAAGGCATGCTATGTCTTAAAAGATAAAATACAAATATTGATCGATGTTGGTATTATGACGCCAAAACCAAAAGAGAAGAAAGTGGGTGCAAATGCGGTATCTATTAACTTTGGCTCAGTTCCTCTATCCTGGTTCTAACCTAAACCGGTATCAAATGTTAAAATGCAAACTATCAACGATGACCCTCATGGACAGCGTCAAAAAGGACTTGTGTCACATACAACCCCGAACGGCGAAATCCTTTGGGTTCATCCCGATTTGCTCGAAGATGAACAGTGGACGACATCCACATCTAAGAAGAAATTTGAAGGCAGAGGAAAGGAGAAGTTCTGTTTTGGAGCCTCGGCAATTCCTGAAGAAAATGATGAAGAGATCCCAGCTCTGTCGTTTTCTAAAGAAGAACTAGAAGTTTTCGTTACTCGGGATGGGAACGAATACCACTACAAGTATTCTGAAACCTCTAATCCAAATGCTAAAACGTTGGCTAAGCTGGGAGTGGCTACAACCCCCTCTGCACCTACAGGTAAATCCCAGCAACAACCAGCTAATAAACAAAAAGATAAATAACCTCAAATTCCGAAGCAGTCTCATTTCAATCGGCCGATTGGGAAGGATAAACTGGAAAGTTCAAATTCCCAAAACCGCTTCGACATCATGACTCAGTTAGCTAATATCCCAGTAAGGATCACGCTATACGAGTTGTTGCGCCTTTCAAAGGATACTAGGGAAGCTTTACAAGAAGCCTTAGCTGATTCTGATGTATTCGTTACTCAAATCAAGCCAGCCCCTGAAGAGCCAGAGTCTTCAGTTCAGCATTGCAACCTAGCAGCCATAAAATTCCCTTGCATTGCTTTCACCAAAGAAGATATGCAAGTGATGAATTCAAAGCATGATAGGCCTTTATATTTCACTGGATATATTGGCACGAGTGTTGTCAGCCGGATTCAAGTTGATTCGGGTTCCGCTGTTAGCATCATGCCACTTCGGTTGATGTACCACCTCGGAATTCCCGCCAACAAGCTAGCCTCCACAGGAACCGTTATCTACAGATTCAATACTAGTGGGTCAAGACCATTGGAAAAAATCTAGGTGAAGTGTCAACTCGGAGACTTGAAGTCGGAAGTCACTTGCTATGTAATCGATGCGAAGATTTCCTATAACTTACTGTTGGGTCGCCCATGGATCCACAATAATCTTATAGTTCCCTCCACCCTCCATCAGTGTTTGAAATATGTTGACACTAACGATGAGGTCAAGACGGTAGTCGCGGATAAGCAACCATTTAAGAGGTTAGAAAATTATTTTACGGACTCCCTTTTTTATGGTGCTGAATCCGATACTGAACCATCGGCCTATGGTACGGACAGCGAAGAAGAGGCTGATACCGAAGCTGGGCTCGATTATAGTGAAGGTCTTGTGTTGAATGACATTGAACCTCTTGTAATCGATCTTGAGGGTAGTGAATCGTCGGATGAAATTTGTAACTAGCAACTGGTCAATAAAATAATAAATGATGATTTAGAGTACTCGCATTATCTCGATAATGTATTGTACAAGTTATATGATAACCCAGACCTACACATGCCACTTCGTTCGTCCTGCACAACGATGAAATACATCCAAGATTCAGTCGGAACTACTGTAATCCTACCTGCAAAGACAAAGGGTGAAAAAGAAATAATCTTTGGAAAAAGGGAACCATCCCCAACCCCTGATCTTTTCTTGGACACCAATTCAGATGATGAAGGACCCAGACGACATTTCTCCCGGTATAGTTCACAAGCAAATAATTACATGAAGAAACAAGGATATGACCTTACACTCGGTGAGGGTCTTCATTTTGGTCAAGGTGCCAGGGTTCTACCCCGTCCTACCTATGTACCAAAAGGGAGATCTGATAATTATTGCAGCCGTAGAAGGAGTCTGGGTTACATTTCATCATCTGATGATGAATGTTGCTGGCAAACCATCAATCAACTAATAATTAAAAATGGGTATTCGTCTGACTCTTCGACCTGGGATTCTGATGTAAGCATTGGGGAAAGATTCAAAGGCCTAATGTCGAACATGGTAATTGTTGATCCTTCCACAACAGAAGAAGGTGATCAGTTGACAACTTGGGAAGACCCCTGGATACATTACATGAATATCCAATATGACGATCGACTCGAACAAAGGGAACCCCCAACCGAGGATAGAGTAGTCCAGATTAATATGGGTGATGAAATCAATCCGAAACCTATATTTATTAGTGATGATCTTCTAGCGGATGAAAAGGAAGAATTAATCGCCCTCATTAGAGAATATATCGATGTTTTCACTTGGAATTACGAAGATATGTCGGGACTTGACCCAAATGTGGCAATGCACAGACTTAATATTAAACCGGATGTCAAACCAATCAAACAACAACAAAGACGGTTTCGTCCGTAAATTATGGAGATGATAGAAGCTGAAGTCAAAAAATTAATTGATTCAGGCTTCGTCAGAGAAGAACAACATCCTGATTGGTTGGCCAATATCGTTCCAGTCCTTAAAAAGAATGGAAAAAATCAGAATCTGCATTGACTTCAGAGATCTGAATACCGCCTGTCCTAAAGATGACTTCCGTCTATCAATTACAGATGTCATTATTGACAACACATGCGGATTCGAGAGAATGTCATTTATGGATGGATTTTCTGGATATAATCAGATTAAGATGCACCCGGACGATGAAAAGCATACTGCATTCAGGACACCCCTTGGCGTCTTCTGTTATACTGCTATGCCTTTCAGTTTGAAAAATGCCAGTGCTACATATCAACGAGCAATGACGAAGATCTTTCAGCAACACCTGCGGAAGACCGTTGAATGCTACGTCAATGATCTGGTTGTTAAGAGCCGCAACAAGAACAACCATATTAATGACCAGAAGATAATGTTCAATATTATGAGGAGTCATCAGCTGAAAATGAACTCGACTAAATCCTTCCTTGGAATGTCCAACGGTAAATTTCTTGGATTCGTCGTCACTACAAAAGGTATTCATATCGATCCTGAAAAGGTGAAGGCGATACATGAATTGTAACCCCCGAAAAATCTTAAAGAGCTCAGAGGGCTACAAGGTCGATTGGCATATATCCGTTGGTTCATATCGAACCTTTCCAGAAAATGTCAGCCGTTCTCTAAACTCACGAAGAAAGGCGTGTCATTCATTTGGTATGAAGCATGTCAAAAGGCATTCGAGGATATCAAAATATATCTAGCAAATCCGCCTATTCTCGTTGCACCGAAATCGGGCAGACCGTTTTTTATTTATGTCAAAGCGACGAGCCATTCGTTAAGTACATTGCTTGCTCAAGACGACGATAACGGTCACGAACAAGCTGTGAATTATTTAAGGCGTACATTGGTAGGAGCTGAATCTCGCTATCCGATGATCGAGAAAGAATGTCTCGCCCTGGTATTCGCAATCTAAAAAATGTGACACTATTTAGTTGGACAAACAATCTATATCATTTCCAACGTAAACCCAATTCGAGTATTCATGACCGAACCAGCCTCTACGAATTGGCGTTTAGCCAGGTAGGCCTTACTCTTATCCTAATATGATATGCATTTTAAACAGCAAAAATCAGTTAAGGGACAATCTATTTGCGATCTTTTGGCGGTAAACCCTTCGAAAGATACGGCCAAATTATACGATGATCTGCCGGATGAAACTCACGAAGTTAACACCACATTATATCAACAAGTGTGGCATTATACTTTGATGGAGCTTCCCGAGCAACTAACGTAGCGAGTGCACCCGGATGTTCTAAAATCTCTTTTCTAAAATCTCTTCAGGAGTAGGGGTCGTTTTAGTTTCCCTGGAGAAGCACATATTGCCTAGAGCATACTCGTTGACTGAGCCATGCTCTAATAACGTGACTGAGTACAATGCATTAATAATCGGACTTAATTTTGCCAAAGAACTAGGAGTTGAATACCTTGAAGCTTTTGGTGATTCTTAATTGGTAGTTAATCAGATACGATGAGAGTATGAGGTTAGAAATCAAGATCTGATTCCATACCACCAGGCGGCCATCGAGATAGCAAGCTCGTTTGAAGAATTTTTTATCGAGTACGTTCCACATCTCCAAAATGCATATGCAGACGCATTGGCGACATTATCAGTATCTTTGGCACAGCCTTCTGAATCAGAACAATTAATTACGGTGAGAACTCACCAGCTTATTATTCTAATCTATGATTCGATTGCCAAAGAAGCACACTCAACGAGAGTTGAACCCGAAGTTCGAGATTGGCGTTTTCCTATCATCGATTATGTCCTACATGGTATCTTACCTAAAGATGTAAGAGAAAGGGATTCGATTCGGCGAAGAGCACCGAGATTTTACTACAACGCTACAACACAAATGTTGTATCGACGTTCGTACGATGGTCTATTACTCCGTTGTCTATCCAATAGAGAGGCAGAGCATGCACTCAAGGAGGTGCATGATGGGACATGCGGTGCACATCAGCCCGGTCCCAAACTCTACGACCGACTTAGGAGAATGGGATATTACTGGCTAACTATGGTAAATGATACAGTTGACTACGCCCGAAAGTGTCATGTGTATCAAGTACACGCGAACTATATGCATCAGCTACCGGAACATTTGCACCCGTCAGCAACATCATGGCCATTCAAAACATGGGGAATGAATATTGTAGGTCCAATTTTCTTGCCGTCGGTCAAAGGTGACCATTTTATTCTGGCAATCACCGATTACTTCTCAAAATGGGAAGAAGCAGTTCCTCTTAAAGAAGTAAAGATGAGCGATATTATCAAATTCATTAAACACCACATCATATTATCGATATGGTGTCCCGAGGCGAATAGTGCACGACAATGGTCCTTAATTCGTCAGCAACACATTTATCAAATTTTACGGTAAATTCAAAATTAAGGATATTTCATCGACTGCTTATAATCCCACAGCTAACGGATTGGCCGAAGCTTTCAATAAAAATATTATCAAGATTTTAGCAAAACTTGTGAAAGTCAATAAGCGAGACTGGGATGACAAACTCAGTGAAGCTCTATGGGCTTATCGTACAACTGTCTATACACCAACTGGAGCAACCCCATACTCCTTAACATATGGATGCGAAGCTGTCCTTCCTTTAGAAATACAAATTCCCTCTCTCCGCATCGCTCTCGCAACGAGAATGATGACGGAAGAACATCACCAGAAACATCTCGAAGAGTTAGAGATGTTAGATGAAAAGCGCTTAGAAGCTCAGCAACAAATCGAGTTTTATCAAGCTAGAATTTCTCGGGCTTTCGATAAAAAAGTCCGACGACGAAGCTTTAAGGAAGGAGATCTGGTTCTTGCCGTTCGGAGACCCATGATTCTCACTTTCAAGAAGAAAGAAAAATTCCAACCCAAATGGGAAGGGTCGTTTGTAATAGAAACAGTCTATTCAAACGGTGCGTATCGCCTGATTACCCAGGATGGCAACAAACTAATGATCTCGATAAATGGGAAGTTCCTAAAGAAGTACTATCCGTAATATGTTCAGGATAACCTTTGAAAATGGAAAGTTCCTAGAGAATCTTGTATAGGATATTTTTAGGATAACCCGAGATCAGTTGATTGTTGTAAACAGAAACTGATCATTTGAATAATCCATTCTTAATTATTATGAAAGTGATTAAGATTCTTTCACTGTGGTTATCTGATTATTTCTGAGATAATTAAGAATCTTCTACTGTGACTTTCCAAGCATTTTGTTGAGATGAGATCCAACAACAAAATACGGTTGGTCTTTCCTCGCAAAACCCCCACGGTATGATTGCGGGAGACTCGATGATTCACAACCCTGCACCATAAAATTCCCTCACTAATTGAATTAATTGACGGTGGGTCCACCAAAATCCGTCATGGATTAAAATCCTTCAACTCCCATTGTATCTAATTTTTAACATTCCCAATGCTAAAATTATGATACAATATCAAAAAAATTCCAATTCATTGGTGCATATCAATCACCGAAACCTTTCGTGTCAAATTCTTGTGTTTGACATCGAAAATTCCCACTGAGTGATATGTACGAGTCAACAGTCCCATTGTTATTTGTACCCCGCTCCCATTTCTTATTTGGTCAAACCTTCCTATAGTTAGGATCAAAGCTAAAATCCCCTCTCAATTCCTTTCATGAACGAGAGGCTCATCTTCAAAACTGAGATTCCTTTTCAATAAACGAAAGGACCTCAATTCTATTTGAACAATTTAGCCTATTAAAGATAAAATTATCTCAACTCCCACTTGGTCAAACCTTACTACAGTTAGGACCATAACCAAAATCTCCTCTCGATTCATTCCACGAACGAGAGGTACATTTTCAAGTTGAATAATCAAACCTTATGACAGTTAGGATTATTCAAACCCGTCCAGATTTTCTAAGTGGAGATCCCACTTAAAGTTTCCTTTGCACCAGGAGATAGAATATAAAATTCTTCCTTTCCGATTTTGGGTTCATCTCTACCAACAAACAAGAGACCAAGAGATATAATATAAGATTCATCCTCTCCGGTTTTGGGTTCATCTCTACGAACAAACAAGAGACCAAGAGAGAGAATATAAAATTCTTCCTCTCCGATTTTGAGTTTACTTTTTGACCAAGAAAATGTAACCTGCTCATACTTCAGAATCCATGCTATTCACGCGTGGGGGATGTTATCTCGATCCCTAATTAGATATAAGCCTACATCTAACACATGTAGTCTACATATTCAATATTGTAGTTCAAAACCTAAGAGAGTTTAATTCTTTTAGCCTAACGTTATATGTAAAACGGATTTAAATAATTCATATACTAGCCCGACTCAAACGGTAGTCGGTAAAGGCACACCAAATCCGTTGATGGCCGAGGATTTGCCAAAAATCCTATAAGTATTATATTTATTTATTCTAAATAAGAATGAGTAATTATAATAAAATTTCAATGGGCCAAAAAAAAGTTTACTGTATTCATCAAAAGCATTCAAACAAAGCTACAAAGGAAATAAATAAGAAAATATATGTTCTCAAAATTACAACAGCTTATAATGATGGATTTGATCCTCAAGTTGGGAGAGTTCTGTCACATAAGCTTGTTCAAGCTCAGATACCAAGTTAGCTTTAAAGCTTTCTTCATCGACACTTTGAATTCTGGCGACTTCTTGTTCCTTTTCGGCGAGAATCTTGTCTTGAAGATTCAGTTGTTGAAATAGATTCGCCTCAGCTTGAGTTACCTCCGCCAGATCGGATTCCAAAATTTCATGAGCATCCTTAGCCTTCGCAAGTTGCTCTTCTAAGCGGGCTATCTCGGCTCGACCCGACTCTAAGTCCCGATACAGGTCAACCTTGGCTTGTGCCTTCTTGGCAACACTCACCCTGAGTTGATTAATGCGGATTCTTAGCTTTTAGAGTTTGGATTCAGCGGACTTCTGAGAATCATGCCACGCCTGTAATCTCAAGTCTACTCAAGAAGCGATATAAGAGGGTGCACCGTTAGTACGAAGATTCCTCAAATATTCGACATTGTGTTTGAGATCAACCAAGTAAGCTTCGATCAAAATCGGCCAATTCATTATATCCTTCTTCTCTAATCCCTGATGTATAGCGACCAAGAGACCTCCTAAAGTTCTCAAAAGGCGATCCTTTGAAGAGAATTCGATCGACCATGGCGTTCAAAAAGGAAATGAAGCCTTGAAGATCGGAACAAATGATAGCTTTATCTGGATCTTCGTCCGCTAATAATTCTTGGATAGAATTAAATAATGTTGAAGAAGGAGCTGCAAGGAGGACAAATAAAATAAATATAAAATATATACGCTGGTATATAGTAATGAACGGAACGTATCAAGTTTGGTGGGAAAATTCCACAACTTGGTCACCTTGACTTGTCGATGCTGAGGCATGCTCCACAGCAACCGAAGTTTGTTCAGGAATAATACCTAGCGGTGGATTCGCCACATCAGATGGTTGTTCAGTTGTAGCTTCTGACGGCTTCTACAAACGGGTCCCTTAGAAGTAGATTCTACAAACGGGATAGGATGAATAAATATTCTAAAGGCGTGAATCAAATTATAAAACACATTAAAGACATGATGTACCAAGTGGAGTAGCAGTTCTGGTGATTTGCTCTTCCACGGTTGTCTTTGACACTCCGACTTTGTGAACTAGTGGAGATGGATCAGAAATTACAGTGGGCTCAGTCTTAGCAGTATCAGAAATCGGAAGAATAATAGCTGACGGCTCAATTTTAGCTGGGGGACCTGTCAAAAGCAGGAAACCAAAACCCTCAGGTTCATCGGACGTACCAATGATAGTAGATGCATCAACTTTAATAGTTGGTCCTACAATTGAGGTTCTTATCAAAATAAAAAAACAAGAGGTTAATTGAAGGCCTAAGTTCGAAAGTACATACCTTCTGATGTATCTACTTCAGTGGAACCAACTCTAGTAGTTGGTCCTGCAGTAGTAGTCGGAGCTTGGTCTGACAGCAGATCAGAGATACATTGATGGTCATCCTCGGAGAAATCGAGATTGAAATTATGTTCATCAAAGTCTTCGATCTCCACGTCAGGATGAATTTCTTGTTCTCCTGGCTCATCTACAGGAATATCTATAGGACAAAAAAGCTCATTAGTATATACGTAGAGGTATGAATAAGCCAAAGGGAATAAAATTAAAGTTACCTCCAATGACAGCTGTGGGGTCGGCAGCACTACTACTCGCACCTACCTTCTTTAGTTTAACTAAAAGAAGATAAAGTGTACATGTTAGTAGAAGAGGAACATGTTCCGAGTCACTTATTTCTCATAATTGCCCTCCAAATGAGAAAACATTTGTACCTACGTCGGCAGTCAACGAGGTTGATGCAGTGATGGGAGGAACAACACCGTCTACACCGACAAGCTCATCACTTATCACTTTATGCATTTGTTCAGTGTAACTTGATTCATCGACGTCCATTAAGCCAGGGGAGGAGGGTTCGGCCATAATTTCTCCTTCTTCTTGCCCCTCTGCGAAAGGAAAGAAAGAAATAAAGTGTCATATTTGAAAGTAAAATAATGAAAGAGAGACGGGAATGATATTTTACCTCCTTCGATAATCGGAGGATCCTTGATAAACCCCTCTTCAGATACGGAAGGGAGTTTGTGCTGCCGATGAGCAATCTTCTTAATTCTCTTGGATGAGCGAGTATCTTTTGGAACCTTGAAACTCTCATGATGAAATTTCATGCCTAGTTTAGTTCCTTGAGAATGCCGAGGTTGAGCTTCAGAAGAAACGGGAGATCGGGATCTTTTCCGGCTAATGAGTGGTTGGGTGTCCTCTTCATCCTCTTCTTCTTCTTCTTCTTCCTGGACAGGCCACTTAACGGTCATCCTATTAGAAGATGACAAGGGAATATTCTTCTTCTTTATTTGTATACCCTTTGAAGGAGCACCTGGTGATTTAGGTGAAGAAACCCAACGAGTCCGGTGAGCTACAGGAGAAGGAGGGGTATCAGCTTCAGCTTCATTCTCGGTGTCATCCTCCTCGTTGGATGTCTTAAATTCATCACTTTCATCAGAATCCACTACTTGTTTTCCTTTGCAAGAGGATGTAGTAGCTCTTTTTCCACCCTTGGAAGTCGTAGTCCGACAGGTCACTCCGGTAGTAAGCCGAGAAGCAGCTTCGGCTTCTAATTCAAAAATACTCCTCTTTTTAAGGGGTGCATTGGCAGCTAAGACCCATTGGCAGTAAAGAAAAGTTGTATGAAGCTCAGGCTCAGTAACGGGTAAGCTAAATTGAGCTTCGGTATAGCCGATGACATTCCAAAACCAAGCTCGCACTCCATCGATAAGACCTCCGCAGGTTGTTAGCCATTTGTTTGGGTTCCCGACGTATAGTTGATCATAGCTAAACTGTCGCGCGAATCGGCAAAGAAGGTAGGGCTCGATTCTACAAATATTTCTTGACCAAAAAACTGTGTAGCCTGGTCGAATGTTCATGAGCCAATAAAAGCCGCCCATGTTGAGAGAAGTCATGTTAGTCCCGGGCATTTCTTCATCAATGAGCATGTCATTATGTGCGCCAGAAAATTAGGGGAAACATTTATAAAATTCCCAACACTTAGCATTCTTGAACTGTTTCACCACATCGAGCCATTGTCGGGAAGGACTCAACCATTTACATCCCTCTAAAAGATGTAGCAAAGGAATTTTTGGATCAGATACGTCGGGAGCCGACATCATGTCAGTTCAGTGGAGGACCAACCACGCCATTAAATATGTATATGGTAGTTCAACCCTTGACATAGGAATTTTACTTGAAGGCTGGGCATCTACTTTTGTAAAGGTGTTGGACAAGTTGCATAGGCCGCTATGGATGTCGGCGATCATGGCGAAAAGTAAAGATAATTCACCTTCGACGATCAATTGAACAGTAGGAAAGAGAACTTCAAGAGGGAGAGCATATGAAGACTGGTGTGGTACTACACACTTCTTCAACCATATGGCTAAATAGCCAACAAGAAAGGTCTCAAGTTTCATCTTTTTCATGGCTTGCCACAAGAAAGTTCTAAATTTCACACCGCTTGGGAAACCACCTTTAGATGATCCAATTGTGTAAGATTGAGCATTGATCTTCACGATTAGCTTATTAACATCAGAGGGGGTCAGCGTAGGCGATTCACAAACTGCTTCACCAGTCGAACTTTTGAGATTCTGGAATAAATAATCGACAAAGTGCTTCAGACTGATTTGAGCTGCCTTCTTGCTTTTCACCTCAATCCTGGCTATCACCGTCTGATAATGACAGGTCAATTCCCAGAGAATTTCATAGGACTCATTTTCTTCATTCTCAGGAGTTGACGGTTGGAGGGAAAGTATTCTTGGTGCGGAACATTCCCCATTGGTAACCCTGACACTTTCATCATCTCGTGGAGTGGAAGTCCTAACTCCCCGTACTTAGTGAAGAACGTGTTTGTATCCGGGTTATAAGACTCAAATAAAGCGAGAAAATGATATACACTTATCGAAAGACCATACATGCTAGCTCGAATGGGGATATCTAATCCTATGTTGGTTAACTCTTGACCCTAGCGTCCGAGCACATAGTTGGTCATCCTAGACCACCATTTGTTTGCAAGCGAATGAACCCAACCAAAGCATCTGAACTTCTTGAGGGGAAATTCTCTGCCAATTCGAGCAAGTCGATTCTTCACTGTGTTGGCCCTTATCATCAATTCGTTATGAGGTCCACTATCTGGTCCAAGTACCCCTAGGTGAAGACCACGAATGGTATGCCGACCACTAGAGCCGGGAGCACTAACGTCCTTACCGATGAACCCATAATGGATGCGTTCATGGTCATCTGTCAAATGCCATGACATCTTCCTCGAAACGGTTAGATTCCGTAATTGTAAAAATGAGTAGTGTCGGGGAAACGGAGGAAGAAACATAAGGTCCCCATCATACTCATTCAACCAAGCTTCGGGTCCACAGCAGAGGGTATCAGGATCTTCAACTAAATCCCCGAATAGATAAGCAGGTTTCCTTAGTGGTTCAGTGGAGTCTCGAATAGGTGTCAGAGGTGAGTCGGTCAGCAACTGACGCAATGTGAGACAACTTCCCTCGTAAATCAGCTTAGGGATGCTATCAGCGCAATCCTCATTAAACTGACGAGCCCTTCTGAGCAGAAATTTGCCATCAAAAAAAGCCTGAAGAATACTACCTTGACCGGTGTTTTCTCCATCAGCAAAACGAACAGAAGGAAAGTGGACTGCAAACAAAGATGGAATACAATTGAATAAAGAGGAGGCTAAAAGAATTAAAGTCGACGTTCTTAGTAGCCGCGGCCGTGTTCACTGCCGTGCGCTACCGCGGCAGCACATGTTGTCGCGCTTAGCCACGGCAGTAACTGCTACCACGGTAATGGAACAGCGGCCGTTAGCTTTGAAAAGTCACGAGTTTGAGCCAAACACGTATTTCGGCCAGGGTACATGTCTTGATTAAATAAGATATGTATTTTATAGTGTCAATCCTCTCAAAGGGGGACGTCGACTCTTCCCGAATGACTCTCAAAGGAGACAAATGAGGACATGTGGGGTAATTATGAGTTTAAATGAAGAAGAAGCACAAAAAGCTTACCTCCGAAAGAAGCAACAACGGCCTCAATCACCCTCTGACGCTTGGGCTGCAGATTTTCCCTTGGGAACTCTGGATCTCTTGGGTGACATAGTGAAAAGGAGGGATTTCTGACCTAAAAAAGAAGGAAAACAAAAGGAAAGTTAGTGTTTTGGCAAAATCTCAAACAAAGAGTTTAAAACACAAAGGAAACTAAAGCTCTAGGAGTGGTTCTTACCAGAGGTTGAAGAAAATCAAGTTTTGATGGTGAAAGAACCGAAGGGAAAACTCAGAACCAAGAAGAATACTTGAAACCCTAGGTTATTTTCGAGTGAAATCACCTAAATATGAAGACGTGAGGAGGGGAAGAGCCAAAGGGTGCCTTTTATAGGAAGTTTCGAACTAGAACGGCGGGGAAGAATGACCCAAAAAGGCCCAACGCTTGAGTTATAAGCCTGATTGGCCGCCTCTGCGCGCGACAGTCGATGCCGACACGCTCATGCGTGACAATCGACGCTGACGCGCATTAGCGTGACAGTCTACGCTGATGCGCGTGAGCATGATAGTCGACGCTGACATGTAAAGGCGTCGCACATACACAGTGATTCCATGGGTATTTGTATACGTACATTTCCCATTGTATTTGAAATGCATTCCCTAAAATTTCGATGAGTGTATGAGTATAAACTTCATCTCCTCGAACCTCCCAATGGGTATACGAGGTTAAACTATTTCCCGAAAACTCCGATAGGTCTATGAGTATAAATTATGTCCTCATGAAGGCCGATGCATCGAAAATCAATCTGATATTGGTTCAGCAATAAGAACTAAAATTGCAGATCAAATCACTAATTTCAGTTCAAGACTTCGACAACGGTCAAGCAATAAACGTAGTACCGGAAGAATTTTAGCTATTCTACAAAGCACTGAGTAGACTAAAAGAAGAAGAAGTCAAGAGTTGAAGCCGTTCACAGGTCCTTCTACACGACCTTCTCAACTAAGCACTAAAGAGATTGCAAATAAGACCTATCTTATCCAAAGTGTCCCAGACTCTTCTATAAAAGAATAAGTCTGAGATACTTTGGAGGGGGTATCTGTAGGCGTCAACAAATACTTATGGATATCCAAATACTGCTCAAGACAAAGAGAAGATGATAAATGTCATCATCTAAGTCAGAGGGGGATCATCCAAGAGAAGCAAAAGAACATAGAAGAACAATGTGCATACCTATGACAAAATACACTGACGCGTGTTAACATAACAAAGGATGGAGACACGCATAGGCGCGGCAGCTTATAGTGATGCACATAGGCGCGGCAGCCTATGGTGACGCGATAAAGCGCGACAGCAAAGTGTGACGCGCGTAAGCGTGGCAAGGTGTGGTCACGCGCAAATGGCAGGGTAGTCTCTTATGTAATTTGTTGACAGTTTTTAACATCTCTTGAGAGTCCACGTGGCGACATACCAGAAGAAGAACATGTGCTAACATGGAGGGGTGGTTACAGGCCGAGAAAAGTGGCATTTCATGAGTAAAAAGTCGTGGGAGAACAGTTTCAAACATGACTGAACGTGGCAGAAACTGTCCCTTTAGCCGCGCCAGCCTACACTGACGCACTAATAGCCACGACAACGAAGTCTGACACGCCCAAATAACATGTGATGGGTGGTTACTTGGCTCCCGTTTCAACAGTTAGAGGCCCCTATCCCTATAAATACCTTCCTAGACACGAAGTAAAGGACAGAGAGCAGAATATAGTAGAGAAGCCTAAGCTTTTTGGTGAATTGGAGTAAGAGAGAGAGTCTTCATTCCTCACAACTATTTCTAAAGCTTTTAGTGATTCCTAGAGATCTAAGCTCTGACTTGATCTTC
>BQKN01059175.1:39115-53035 GCA_022839385.1 Asparagus kiusianus | reverse complement strand
ACCCTATTTGAGCTTGTAGCATTTCATACATCATATTTTGGGTTGTGAGGTGTGATTTAGTGAGTGTGAGCTTCATTGTGTTCTCACTTGTTATTTGAGAACAAATCATTGTATTTAACTTTTATTTGTGAGAATCACTTGTAATACACTTGTACACCAAGAGAAGTGTGAGGCGGGAGATGGGGTCGAATCCAATAGGAGTGGCGTCGGTTGATGAACCTAGGGAGAGGTTATAACCGAGCACTTGAGGAGGAGGACACGGGCTAGGTTCCTACACTTAGTGTGTAAAGTGTGATTGTATAGTGTTTGTTGTGTGAGAGTTTTCGGTGATCTTGTAAACCGAGTGTGTAGAAGTTCCGGCTTCCAAACCGGATTGTGATAGTGGATATCTCCTTGAGGTGAGGAGCGGGGACGTAGGTCGTGGGGACCGAACCTCGTAAACATATCTTGTGTTTGTGTTTGCTTAGCGTATATTTCTTTTGTGCTTATTGTTCTTATTGTTCATATCTATCTCTTGCAAGAACATATTGATCAACATAATTTTTAATTAGCTTTTAATTAGGATTAGATTAGCGTAAGACCCTAATCACCCCTCTCTAGGGTTTAACAGTTAACCCTAATTAGATTAAATCAAAAGTTCAATTTTTATGGAGATGATCTTCTGTTATTTAATGTTCAAGTTTTAATATTGTTATATGTATCATGATAATATAAATAAGTGTTTAAATATAGTTACAAATTATACAAACCTGAAAACCTAAGACCCTGATATTGCGCTGGTCGGTCGACCGGCGCCCTAGGGGCGGTTAACCGGTAAAGTCATGTGTGTGCACGTTGTGTACAATGCTCCGTTTAGTCGACCGATGCCCTTGGGATGGTCGACCGATGCCCTTGGGACGGTCGACCGATCTGGGATATTTTTGACATGTAGTTTTGTTTCTTGCGTTTTTTTTTTGCGATCGCAGGGATCAAGCCGCACGATGATACATGTACAGTCATGGGTACACCTGAATAGTATCGTAGCACACCACAAGTATCTTGAAAGGGCATTATGATGGATTTTGTTTTGATTACACTTGAGATAAAGGTTGATTACATATTTATATACATGTTGGATATCGTTGATGAGCACCGCTCAGTACTACATGGAGTAGTGTGTCGATATATTATTAGTACAGGCCATTGAGTTGGGTTTAGGATGCTTTATCTAGCAGTCCGTCCCGCACTAGGGTGCGATGAGGCTTGTGAGCCGTATTTCTAGGATGCCTACTTGGTAGTCCATCCCGCACGCATGTTACGTACATAAATGCGATGAGACTAATGAGCCATGTATATTGTTAGGATACCGACCAGGTAGTTTGTCCCGCGTGACGATGTGATTAATTAGAATCTTTCAAGGATTTGCATTGAGACGATTATTGATAGCCTGAGTCTTTGCCGGATGCCAGTTATGTATATGACTCATTGCTGAGATATATGACTAAGGTACTTTGCCCTTGAAAGTACGCGGGGTTATATGCTGATATTTATCTTATCTTTCCAGTGATAGTGGGAAATATTATAAATACGATATTATGAATCTCTTTACTTTATGTATTGTTTTATTTTATTATTAGGTTGGGATCAATGATTAGCGATTCATAATTTAAAACATATGGTATATATATGAGGGTTTTCTTGTTTGGATTATTTCGCTCGACGTACCAGTCTCGTGTTGTGGGTTTCTAATTATTGATTTTATTTAGATTGTTTATCTCTAGTTCGGTGTTAATGTTTAGGCGTCTACAATTTGAGACATATGGTATATACATGAGTGTTTCCTTGTTTGGATTATTTCGCTCGACGTACAACGTCTCGTCTTGTAGGTATCAAAATATTATCTCCATTAGATATGAGAAAAATGATCTAGGTAAACTATGCTTAATAGGTAGAGCCTCCACTTTATCTAGAAGCCCTTCTCTTGGGGGCAGATGGAGGTGATCTTGCTGTAGCGATCTGACGCTCTTGTTATTGTTCTTTTTGTTTTAAAATCTTTTTAGGCAGCTCAAAGTTTCGGAGAGCCGCATGATGATGGAGTTCTTGCATAGTCACCGTCGCATGAGTTATCTGTAGAGGCTCCTCAGTAGATTTATGTTTTCATTTAATTATTTGAGTTATATTTTATTTTGTAAAGGCTATGAGCCTTAGTTACATTTCCAGTTGATTCATGTCAAGATATTTTACATTATTTTAGAGATCAGGTGTTTACAATTTTATTCATTTGAGACATGGTTTCATTTATGAGATTTATCCTTCTATACCATGTCTATTGAATTTATTTACCTTATTTTGCATGTTTTATACCTACACTTCTTTTTTATTCTACTAGAGGATATTACTGTGATTGGTGAAACGTGTTATTGCACAATATGGGTGCATGACAGCTTCATTCATCTCCTATCATTAGGCGATCGGTTTTCAGTCATCTTCCAGTCGAATCCCTAACAACAAGGCCATTCTTCATCATCAAGAATCTTCATTAGTAGCCCAGACCAACCTCACCAAACCAACTCAAAAGATAGCGCTACTTCGTCTCTATAGTCCATGGAGCCAATGCCTAGTCTCTACTAGCATATCTTCTCTGAATCTCCAGTTTGATTAAGAAACATTGTATCATTCTTTATTTGTTATATTTTTCTGAAGAGATCAATAAAATAGGACGACTATCTCAGTGTCCTACTCTTTTAGTAGATCTTTTTGATCGAAAACAGATATGTTATGCTCATTAATTCTAAATAAGAATAAAAAAAGATAGTAATACCTAAATCTAATAAATAGTTATCTAGTAGAATCTATCCTAATTTTCTAATTTAATTCTCTCTCTCTCTCTCTCTCTCTCTCTCTCTCTCTCTCTCTCTCTCTCTCTCTCTCTCTCATTTCCTAGTTTTGTTAGTTGTCATCTTTTCTTTTACTTTTTATTTCTTTTGATTTTTGTATTTTTTTTCTAGTTCTTTTATCTCCCATTTTCCCCTCATTTTTATGTTGTTTTCCTTTTTCTATGTTTTATTTTATTTTTCTCTTGTCTCTTTTCTTGCTTGCATTCCTATTCTCTCCTCTCCCTCTTTCTAGTTTTCATTTTCTTTTCCTTACCATAAATCTATAAATCCACTTTCAATTCTTTATATAAAAAACTCTTTTCAAATAACTTCACAAAAAGGAAAAAAATCTCCAACTTAAAAACCCAAGAAACTCCTCCTTATGCTTCGAAATTTTCTATATTATAATTTGTTATGCACTTGCAACGCACTCTATTTCTTACACAATAAGTTATTTGGCTAAAAACTTGTTATGTGAGAAATGAGTATATGTTACAAGTGCAAAACATATTATAGTATATAAAATGTTGAACCAAAAGGAGAAAGGTTTTGACTTTAAAATGAGATTTTTTTTCTTTTTATGGAGTTAATTGAAAAGAGATTTTTATCAAAAGTGTTTGAAAATGAGTTTTTAAATTCTTGTTCTCTAAAAGAAAAAGAAATAATAAAGAGGAAGAGAGGCAAGTAACAAAAGAGGAAAATAAAAAAGGAAATAAAATTAAAAATAAGAGAAAATGAGAAAAGAAAATGGAGAAGTAAAAGAACTAGAATGAAAATGAAAAAAAATTAAAAGAAATAGAAAATGAAAGAAAGACGACAACTAACAAAACTAATAAATATGAAATAAAAGAGAGAGAACAAGAAAATTAAACTAGGAGACTAGAATAGATTCCACTAAATAGCTACTTGTTGGATTTACAATTTTTTTATTCATTTTTAGAATTAACAAGCATAAGCTATCAATCTAATAAAAGAAAACATAGATTATCAAAAAAGATTATAAAAACAAAAATAAATTTCATGCATAGGCAATCAAGTGAAAATAATAATCCTAAAATACTAAATAGCATAGGTTATCAAATCATTTAAGGAAAGTATAACCTACCAAATTAGAATATTCCATCAACTTTTATGATTAAACTATACTTGAATAATTAAGGCATAAAAGAGAGCAAATCTAATTTTAATAAATAAGTTATACTATTTTCTCCTTATCCTAATTATTCTAAAAACTTTAGCCACATATATTATTTTAATTCCTAATTTAATTATAAAAGAAAACATGAATAAAAAGACAAGAAAAGAAGCTAACTAAAAAAGCAAATAAAAAGCTAAAAATAAACTAACTATCCAAGCATGAAAATAAAACTATCCTAAAACTAATTAAGTAAGAAAATTAACTAACTAATAGGCATAAAAATTAAACAAAGCAAGAAAATACATGAATTAAATAAATTAGATCTAAACTTATTTCCTAAACATGCAATCCTAATTAAGCAAGAAAATTATTAAGAAATTAAAACTCATATGGAGAGGTATTGTCTCCTCTTGTAGACTA
The DNA here is from genome assembly GCA_022839385.1 of Asparagus kiusianus. Lineage (NCBI taxonomy): Eukaryota > Viridiplantae > Streptophyta > Magnoliopsida > Asparagales > Asparagaceae > Asparagus > Asparagus kiusianus. Next base: position 48,622 of record BQKN01059175.1, on the reverse strand, counting down.
AAATTTCTTCAAGTCTTTATGAGAAAAACTAATTTAAAAAAGGTTTTTTAAATTTTTTATTGCAAAACTAAAGTTTTACGATATTTGAAAGTCACAAAATAACAACCTCCAATCCTCAAAAAAGGATTTACAAAATTTTTTATCTCTCACACCCTTACTCTATCATGTTATTTATAGATTACAAGAATCTCTCACAACCCTTAGTTTTGACTTGGCCTACAAGTAACTCTCACACCCATAGGATCTCTCAAAACAATTTATATGCTTAAATTTTTTTTCTTGCTCTCTAAGAATTGAGGGATAAGTTTTGTAGGCTTCATTTTTCCTGTATTTAATTCCTTTTAAGCTATTGGGCTTTTCTTGAATGCTTTTGATCTTCATAGGATTTGACTCAATGTTCAAGTAATTGAATATATGATGGTTAAATTTGGATTTCTATCAAAACTTGCTAGACAGAATTTCTAGAATCTGCTAATCTAGACGACTTTGTATCATCAAAATAGGTGATTTTTATACATAATATATTAGATTCTACTTTTTGGATTTCGAGATAATACATTTTTCTTTGCGTTTGACCACCCTTAATATGAATTTGACTTGATTTCTTTCTAGATTTGATTTAATGCGGCTAGCCAAATTATTGATAATTGTTGGTCAAGAAGGCGATAACTCATGAGATTTCGCTTCTGGACTTGGTCATGAACTTTTTGGGCTTTAATTGAGCTCAATTGAGGTCTTTTGGGCTTGAGATATCCTTCATTTGAGCTCCTTTTTATTTTCTTCATTTTCCCTCAATTTGTTAATTTCCTTTAAAAATTATTAAAATACAATATCAATGATTTATTTACATTAAACTTTACTTGAAATAGAGGTTTAAAATACGATAAAATATGCTAATCGAATATCTTAGGTATGTTTGGATACCATGGTGATTTCAGTATGGTGTTTCCAAAACACCATGATGTTTTTCTTTAAAAGTGTTTTCAAAACGCCATAGCAAGTGTTTTTGGCCAACAATAGCTTGACCTTTTATAACATTAATATTAAACATTTTGTTATTATATTAAATAATAACTATAATGTAATCTATTTTAACTAATATATTATAATAATATATACAAAATTAATATATTATAATATTATACAACTAATAAATTATAATATTATATAGTTTACATATTTATAATATATATTATATCATAATACTTAAATATTATTTCAAATATTAACATATTTAATTATTTTTTAGTTAAATATGTTATTGTCATTAATATATTAACTTTTATAAATAATAATGTATTAACATGATGTTTTGTCTTTGATAAAAACACCATGGAACCACTAAATACACCATGATATCCAAACACTACCGAAAGAACCAAAGTTTTTTTGTTGGGGAATTCACACGTGCAATGTGTGTGCAATATACAGGATAATATTTGCACTAGTTTGAGGGAAAGTGTAGTGTTGCATTTTGGTATCGGAAGTTTCACCAACCCATTTGGAACTTCGATACCCGTAAGATTATATTTATCTATTTGATGTTTAATCCAATGTTTCATGAAGTTGAACTTCGCTATCCTCCAAATATAATGAAGAAAAAGCTTAGGAGGTCAAAAACTTCAAGGAAGAAAGAAATTTCACATCTTTCTTTATGGACAATAAAATTATGAGTGTAATTGTACATTTGGCTCAAAAAAATAATATCAAAATAACACCTAGAAAAATACAAAACTGATAAAAGGAATGTGAAAAAAATAACAATTTGGTAATTTAGCCTATTTCAGTATTATTCTCAGGGCATATTCTCTGTATGAAAAGACAACCAGTTGAACAATTATCCTTAATTTCTACGGTTAAGCCTAAACTAAACTAGATTAGCTCCTAAGCAAAAACTTTTTAATGAAAAGATTCAAGTTTACTTGATCAGTTAGCTAGATAAGGATAGCATCAGAGGAGGATCAAGGACTAAATAAGTAGCTCTTTCATAACATAGCGCTTTATGCAACCTCTAAACCTTGTGTTAGACACTAATGGAGTCAAATAAACTAGTCCAATCAAGATTTTCTTGTTTCCTATTGAGCTCGAGTCCTTAGGGTCTAACGTCTAATGAATTTTAAGGCTTGGATATGTATAGTAATAAATTAGTGATTTTTGGACTAAGGAAAGAGTGATGAAATCCTTCACCTTATCTCAATTTGAGAATTTTTTGCCCTAAAAGTATTTTCAGGTGTGTGCTCAAATTAAATTGCTCAATCACTTTAGTGAATTCATATAACTATATGCAATGCAACCCTAAGAATTAAAAGCAACTACAAGAGGATGTAAAAATAAAATATTTTTAAATTAGGGTCAACAAACAAACAAATGTGATAGAGTGAACTCTTATTTGAATTATTATCTTATTTAACAGTTATTCAAGTGGATGGTGGATCCTAATGTCGTCGACAAGAGAAAAATTTTATTTTTTTAATTAATTTCTAATTATCTCTAATTGTGAAAACCTAACTAGAAGGCGAAATTAAAATTCAAAAAAAGGAAACTTAGCTTTTCAAGGATTTGACCCCTCTTGGAGCAAATCTTCTTCTCGTTCAATCCTTCATAATAAAACACATAAATCAAAGAACCAAAATAGAAAAATCCTAATAACAAGCACCTTCCCAAACAACAATGCCAAAAATTTGGTACAAATAAAAATAAAATGTTATAAGTGTACAAGAAACAATCAAGTTATAGTAATTAAAGATATCGATCCACAAGAAAGGAGTGTGTTAGAAAAAAATTCTTAAGAGGGTTCTTGAAATGTGTAAGAAAGAATGAGAGTGAAATGGTTGATTGCTTTGAGGCTTTGTCACAAATAAAAAAGCTAAAACAAGAGGGAAGAATGAGAGAAAGAGAAGAACCAATAACAAAACTGAAAAATCAAACAAATCAAAACAAGAAGATGGATGAAATCAAGTAAGAAAACTAGAAATATAAGATTGAATCCACTACTTAATTTGAATTTGAATTTAAGAATTACTCTCTTTTTATTCTCATATTACTTAGATTTATTAATCATAGACTATCAAGTTACTAAAAATAAGCATAATCTATCAAAACATATTCAAATAATATTAATACTCGCAAAAGAAATAAACAACTTGATAGTAACCCTATAATTGAAAAATCATAAACTATCAAACCATTTAAAATAAGTATAGCCTATTAAATTTGTTTCTATTAATTAGTCATCTAGTTGATTATTTTAAACATGATCATTTAGCACAAAAGTGAGCAAGCCAAGAATCAAAAGGAAATTAAACTAATTTCATCTAATCCTAGAACTCCTAAAGAGATTAGATACTCATACTAGAAATTAGAAGCAAAAAATTAAAATATAAACTATAATGCATAAAAAGAAAATAAATCTAAACTATACGGCAAAAAATAAGGAAATAAAAAATATACACTATAAAACATAAAATACAAGAGAAAGAAAATAAATCTACACTACAAAATATAAGAAAATCTATACTACAAAGAAATAAATCTATACTACAAAATATGAAATAAAAATAATAAATAAAATCCTAAAACATGCAATTCTAAAACAAGAAAATAAAAGAGGAAAATAAAAACTTATATTGTAAGGGGTTGCCTTTTTGTGAAGCAAATCCTTATCTTCAAAGAAAAAGAAGAAAGAAATTGAAAAGAGGAAAAATATTTATTTATTTCAAATAAAAAATTTATAATTTGGAAGGTCTTCTCAATTAAGAGTAATCATCACTCTCCATACCTATTTATAGCCTACAGCAATCACTCACAGTCATTAGATCAAACTTGGGCTCTAAGAAAATTAAAATCAGCTATTGATCATTTCTGTTACAAACTAACCATTAGCTCATCGATTAGCTAATCGATTAGTCAATCAATTAATTTACAACAAAATTCTAAGAGACTTTCTTGACTTTATCTTTTTTGGGACTTTATCTTTTTTGGGCTTTTTGGCATTGTGGGGTTCTTCTAGACTTCAATATGGGCTACAAAATGAGGAATTTTGATTCCTTTAAGCTCTTATTTGATAATTCTTTATTATTTTTAGATTAAGATAAAAATATAATTAACAAATATAATTATTTAAATAAAACAAATAAGGAGGGTATAAAAGTATAATTAAACGTAATGATCACTACTTAGGACACCTTTAAATGTTATAATCTCAACTTAGAAGACCGAATCCACACGCGAGTCATGCCAAGTAGAGTCAAGTCTCCCCTCTTTCAAAAGGAATCATCGACTATGCTCATCAATATGCATCTAGAAGATGACTCTTGCTAACATGTTCAGTAAAAAACCTTTGACAAAATATTGTCCAATCGGGTCCCCAAGATGCATTCACCACCAAAGAAAGACTCTATCATGAATCCCCTCAAATGCATCTAGTGGGAGACTAAAAAAAATAGTTGGTTTAAAGTTTACGGAGATCCAGACATAGGGATTCCTGAAAGTTTGAAGGGGGTCTTATAGCCAGTTAAAAATATAGACCATGTCAGCAGAAGAATGGTACTTGGTAGTAAAAACCATAAGAAGCAATCAACTACACTACATTGAGACATGGAGGTTGACCTACCTAGTTCAAGGTTTATGAAGATATTGCAACACGGAGATTGACCCCATGCAGTAGGAGACTCAAAAACAATGTCGATGGACTCATTACCTGACACAAGTGACTCAACCAACCAAGCAGAAATAGGCTCGAATCTATCCTGTAGATCTAGGCCTTGTGAACTGTACATAGAACATGCCATCACTAACATGATTTGACCTCTCCCGTAATTGTCTAATTGTGAATAGCGCCCACTCCATGCATTGACTTAGGTGAACTGGCAATGCACATATATCAAGGCGCATGCTCCTGATGCACACACTAACCAAAGCCCGATATACTGCTCAAATCACACACACTGGGCTGAGTGGTTATAATGCAAAGGAAAGGTAGGACAAAAGTGATGACAATGATGATTACTCATCGACTAAACAAGACGGGGGGCTTATCGCATTTAATGCAAATGCTTAAAACACTGCTAGAATATAGGGTTTTTCCGACGGACTTATAGCGACGGAAATTTCCGTCGCTATAAGGCATGTTATAGCGACGGCAATTTCCGTCGCTATTATTCCGTTGGCAAAAGAATTTTACCGACGGAATAATCATGTTTAGCGACGGAAAATGTCCGTCGCTATTATTGTACCAACGGATTTTTAGCGACGGAATTTTCGTCTCTAAAAGTCATTTAGCGACGGAAATTCTGTCGCTAAAAAAGTCTTTAGCGACAGAATTTCCGTCGCTAAAAATGATAGTTGGGAAAAAAAATTGGGCGCGGGCGTGCCCAAAAAATTTGGGTAGCCCGCGCCTGGGAGAGGGATTTATCCCAAATCCCTCTCTAAATTCCCATTTCCCCCTCTCTCATTTCCGATTTCCCCCTCTCTCTTCATCCCCCCCCCCCCTTCTCGTTTTCTTTGCCGGCGCCAGACCCGCGCCGCCGCCCTACCACCGACGAGCCGCCGCCTTCCCTACCGACGAGCCACTGTCTCCCTCTCTCTTTCCCTCTCTCAAGGTACTCTCTCCTCCCTCAATCTCTCTCTCCCCCTCAATCTCTCTTTCTCTCTCCTCCTACATAATGTTTAGTACTTTGTAATTGATTACTACATGCCACTGCATAATATCTACCTTATTTTGGTGATTTCCTAGGGTTTTCACGATTCTAACCCCGATCTTCTTTGTATTTGAGTAAACAATCAGTAGACTTTACATCAAAGTTCTGTTCTTTTTGAATGATCTTATAGGTCTCTGTGATTTTAGCCCTAGTTTATGTGAAAATGTTAGCTTTCAGATGCCTTTTTACTGTTTACCCTTCTTTCAGTGCCTGCAAGTACTTGAATTGGGAGAAAAATCCCATGAATCACTCGCTTTTAGCTCAAATTAGAGGAGAGGAGAAGAAAAATAAAAGAACATTAATAATTTCTCCGAGCTCAGCTGTTCGTGGATTAGGCGGCAGTTCGAGGCTCCCATCGGTATCGATTTACGATGTGAGTCACATTTTATGATGTCATTAGTGTTTGAATTAGATTTTAGTAATAAATGTATGATTTTGTTGTTATGTAGTTGATCGAATCATTGATAAATGGAGTGAATTTATCTGAAGAAGAGGCTGAGGCTTCTCTTGATCTTTTACTCAATGAAGCTGATCAGGCATTAATCAGTGCTTTCCTTGTTCTACTGATAGCCAAAGGAGAGACATTTGAGGAGGTATTTACTTGCATTTCCTTCGAAATTTCCACTTTTGGGATAGACTGGGCTCCAGGTTTATTAACCAGTGAATTTTGATGTACATTTTGTGAAATTTCCCCTTTTGGGACATATTACCCTATTACATTTATGCCATTTACCTCAAAACAAACGTTTCATCATTTTCTTACTATATTTAGGGTTATAAGTCATTTGTGGCGATATTAGTTTGAATTTTAAATACATGTGCATTCAGTTTTGTAGAATAAAAGCTGGTTCTGTGCTCTTTCTAGTGTTACTCATCAGCTTTGTAGATAATTAATATTTCTTTTCACCATAGTTATAATGCAAATGAATGATCATAAGTGGGAGTATACTCACAAATTCTGTTTTCTTAAAAGAAAACTCACAAATTCTTTAAAGCTTATTTATGCTTGGCTTGTCTATTCTTCTGAAACCTCATGTCAAGTTTACCTACTCATCCTCACATCACTTATCCGAAGCATTCCACATGCTCATTTACAGTTTTGATTCACATAAATTATTTGGGTCAATGCTATTAGGTAGAGGAACACACATAAAGGGTAAGAGTTTTTGTATGAAATTCATAAACTCTTTTTCTTATAGATTGTGGGACTGGCAAGGGCCATGATAAAATGCTGTAGGAAAGTCGAAGGTGTAGCTGATGCAGTTGACATCATTGGAACGGGTAGTGAAGGTGCAAATACAGTCAATATCTCAACTACCGCGTCAATTCTTGTTGCTGCAGCTGGTGCAAAAGTCGCAAAGGTGAAATTTTTTGCTTGAACAGATTATTAGTGGGGCCTTCAACAATGTGCTATGATGGTGTCTGCATGTTTTCTTGCAGCAAGGAAATCGCTCTAGCTGTTCAGCATGTGGAAGTGCGGATGTATTGGAGGCATTGGGTGTAAATATTGACCTGGACCCTCTGGTTAGTACCTCAATATTAGCTAATGATATTCTATTATTATTTATTATTTATTTTTATTATTATTGTTATCTCTTTTTGCTGATTCACACATAATATAAACCTCTGTCAGTTTTATCCAAGAGCCAAGTAGCTCTACTTAGATGAATAAAGTGTATCATTTTAGAGTTTTGATGTACTCAGCAAGAATTATATGCTTGTAGGTATTTGGGTTATGTGATCGCTTGGTGGGTGGTTTGGTCGTGGTAGGGAAGGGGAAGGAGTGGGGATTTTGTAGTGGTGGTGATGTAGGGGGAGGGGGGGTGTGGAGTGTGGTGCATACGTGCACATGTGTACGCGTGCGTGCATGCGTGCACGCACACGTGTATGCGTGCGTGCATGTGTGCACGCGTGTACGTGTGCGTGCATGCGTGTGTATACACATATGTGCATGTACGCGTATGAGCATGTACGCGTACATGCGTGTATGGTGAGAAAATTGTGCGTGTACGCGTATTGTGCGTGTACGCATGTGCATGTACGCGTATTGGGCTAAGACCTCTCTCTATCTTGCTATTAGGTAGGAGTAGCTTTCCTTGTGGGGTTAGGGTGTGTGCATGCGTTGTTGTAAAAATTGTGCGTGCGTGCGTATAATACATAAGAATATGCCATCATACTCTCTCTTATTGCTATACTTGAATGTCATGCCATGTTGTTAACATTTGATTTATATTTGCAGGTCAGGACTTCTAGACAAGGTGGAGCTGGTGATGAGGATGTTGATGATGATGATCAGGAGGACTGATTTGTTTTTTTACCTTTGAAAACAATGAATGAGTGTTGTATAAATAATATTTATCATGGCGTGTGCTGTATAAACAACGTTTATCATGTTGGGATATTTTAATTAAATTATATGTGTTATATATGCGTGAGAATAAATATTATACTGCTGATTGAACATGGTTTTAAATTTATTATATTATTGTACTTTTTAATTTTTAAATTATTTTTAAAAAATATTGGAAATATTTAGTAACGGATTGGCCGTCGCTAAATAGACTTTTAGCGACAGAAAATTTGTCTTATTTATTTTTTTTATTTTGTTAAAAAATAGTTATAGCGACTGATTTTCCGTCGCTAAAACTAATTAGCGACGGTGCTAAAACTCATTAGCGACAGAAAATCCGTCGCTAATGAGTTTTAGCGACGGAAAATCCGTCGCTAATGTTTTTTCTTTTTTAAAAAAAATAGTGCGACGGATTATCCGTCGCTAATTTTCCGTCGCTGACATTTAGCGACGGAATATCCGTCGCTAAAAATGATTTTAGCTACCCTCACTGTACTGACGGTTTTTTGGCGACAGAATTTTATTTTTTTCGTCGCTAAAAGTTTTAGCGACGGATTTTTGACTTTTAGTGACGGATTTGTCCGTTGCTAAAAGTCATGTTTCTAGTAGTGAAAGTAGATGTCATAACAAGCGGGATTGATGGATTTTGAGCCCACAATGCATTTAATGAGAGTTAGGAAATATGACGGATGTGACAAGGTGGCGACAGATGGGAGCAAGACTAATGTGCAAGTACGCGATACATAATGACAAAGAGTAATTAAATAATTCCTTATATCAAGATAGAAATAAAGGATTAGGGGGGTCAATCAAAAAGGAGAGGAAATAAAAAAAGGGAGGGAGATAAGGAAAAAAGAAAAAAAAGGAGAGAGAAGCTCCTCGGTCCTCAGCCACCCAAAGCTCGAATCGCCCAGATAGTAAGCTTCATTCATCTCCTATCATTAGGCGATCAGTTTTCAGCCATCTTCTAGTCGAATCCCCAACAACAAGGCCATTCTTTATCATCAAGACTCTTCATTAGTAGCCAGATCAACCTCACCAAACCAACACAAAAGATAGTGCTACTTCGTCTTTATAGTCCATGGAGCCAATGGCTAGTCTCTACTAGCATAGCTTCTTAGAATCTCTAGTGTGACTAAGAAACACTGTACCATTCTGTATTTGTTATATTTTTCTAAAGAAATCAATAAAAGAGGACGACTATTTCAGTGTCCTACTCTTTTAGTAGATATTTTTGATCGAAAATAGATATGTTATGCTCGTTAATTCTAAATATGAATAAAAAAGACAGTAATATCTAGATCTAATAAATAGTTATTTAGTGGAATCAATCCTAATTTTCTAGTTTAATTCTCTCTCTCTCCCCTTCTCTTCCGGGGCCCCCCCCCCCTCTTATTTCCTGGGGGGGTGGGTTGTCGTCTTTTCTTTTATTTTCTATTTCTTTTGATTTTTGTATTC
>BQKN01059175.1:0-19115 GCA_022839385.1 Asparagus kiusianus | reverse complement strand
AAACAGGGGGGTGGGACCCACAGCTGTGGGTCCCACCCCCCTGTTTTGTCTCACGCGAGTTGTAACTCGCACGAGCCAAATGTTATTTTCGGGTTTGATTTCATCCGAAGCGCACCGTAGCACCTCATTTTAGGCCACAAAGCGTCTTTTCGGGAAACTATTGTGCTTTTATATTTTATTTATTTATTTATTTATTTATTCTGCTGCTGCTGCCGCCTCCTGAGGCTCTCCAATGCCCGAAAAGCCCTAGAAATCTCTCTGCCCTCCTGCCAAGTCACAATCAGGTCGCCGAAACGAAACCGAAACGAAACACTCGATCGATTTCGTGTCGGTTCATCCGATGCCGTCCAGTCGTTTCCCTGCCGGAGATCAGCCCAGGACCAAGTATATTATCATTCTATCCTTTTTTCCCCCTTTCGATTTGAAGTTGTAAACTTGGATTTCTACTCGATAGCTGTTATTTTCTGATCGCCGCGACGCGAGTTTTAATGTGCGATTCCGTGGATTTTGATATACACGGTATGGTTGTTGTTGGATGGTATGGTTCGTTCGGTTGAAAATCGTTCGTAATTGTTTTCCACATCTTGAGATTGTCTAATTTTGACGGAGGTTTTTTACAAGATTGGGGGTTTTCTGTAGCTCGATTCTTTAAGTCACGATTGATTCTGCTCCCTATCACAAGTCTCAACAGTGATTCTACACGAGTCTCTTAACTATTGATTCTGCTCCTATTACAAGTCCTAGCTGTTTCGGGATTATATTTGCCCAACAATTTTGGAAACAATCTTTGTGGAGCAACAAAAGGCTCTGAAAGGTGGTACAATACTCTATGTTGATTTACGTGAACTCGCGGGGGCTAGCGAAATGGAACAGATCTTCAGAGTCGTTGGGTTTTATGTCAATAGTCCCTCAACATCATCTTCGTCTTTTCGTCCACTACCATGATCGTTTGTTCTTTAATGGAATTGACCCAATTCACAGCAGGACACGATCATGTTTTTGAAGGCGTCTGTTATACAACCTAGCAAGCGCTTTTCTTTTGTTTTGTTTATAGGCACTTTGATTTCACCATACAAATATTGAGTTGCGGAAGTTGGATAGTATATACATTTTTTTGACCTGTTGTTGGCTTCCTTAGCAGAGTAAATATTTCTTTAGGTATAAAAGGGTGGAAATAGTTATTACCCCACATCTAGAAACCAACTAGCGAAACGATTGTGGAGGTATTCGTGGTCCTATAATCATGTCATTCGTGGAGGCAAAAGTAGACGCATGTTTATGATCTGCATCCATTCATCTCATTACATGTGGTGATTAGTTTCACTGACAGCGGTGTCCATCAGAAAACCATTGGTATTAGGTGGATATCACTACTTTTCATGAAAGAAAGTCTCGTCTTTATCAAGCTGATGCAATTGTAAAATGCCACTAGATGAGGCATGCGATCAAGGAAGAGTTCGAGTCCATTATGCTTCCTAATGTGGACAATTTCAGTTTAGGGCGTCAACCGACACCAGGTTGAGTCCGTGATCTCTAAGGGTCAAGGACTTGTTGAATAACTACAAGTCTACAACAAGTGGAACTGAATGATTAACTGAAGATTTAGCATTGATTTCTGATGATTACTTTTGGTTAGGAACTTGTCATCAATGATTATTTCGTAAGGCAACTTATTTTTGTTTTATTTAACTTGCATTGACCGTATTTGCTTTCTTTCAACTTTTCTTGAGTACGAGGAGTCGTTCATTGAGGTCGAGAGAGAGGTGTATAGGATGCATGATAAACTTTTGCAGGAAGGCTAAAGGACTAAGCGAGTTTTCTTCTCGAGAGAAAGAGTCTGCTGGTGGGATGTGTGATAATGTTTTGATACTGCTGCTATGTAAACTTCTCTTACTAGATCATGGTAGGAAAGACTTGAGCTAAGTGAAGTGTTTATGACTTTAGGGGATCTAGGAGGAGGAAAGAGAGAAGAAATGAGTAAGATGGGAATCAAATAACATAATTGTTCATCTGGAATATAGAGCGAAATTCAGTGTGATAAAGTTTAGGATAGAAATTGAAAACAGGATCATATTAGCTTTTTTGCATCATGGCAATGGAACCTATAGATCAAGTATCCTCACCACTGAGTTGTGCCTTATTTCTGAACTTTACCAGGGCCCACTTAAGCACAATAATGGGTGAAACATTAGCAGGTTGGGTTAAAACTGGTTGGGTCAAAACCTGAGTTCTAAATCCAATCTATATCTATATCTATACTACTTATAAAAGAGAATACCCATGTCAAAACTTTTGATTTCCCTTTTTACCCTCTTAATTTTTTATCTCTCACAATTATACCATTGTTTATAAAACTAATGATCCATAACCTCTTATTAACTATGCACCTCTTCATTTTCTCAAATTATTTGGTCATTCACTAGAATATATTAATAATTTATAATGATAACTAAATTTGTAAATATATGATAATTTATTATAAATAATTATTAATTATATAAAATAGTAAAAGTCATTCATTTAATAAATTAGTGCACATACTTATAATTATTAATAATAGTATAAATAGGGTTACTTCTTTATGTTTACCTTGTTCGATAATTAATATCATCTTAGTAAAACAATTTGGGCATTATAAATAAAAAATAATTTTATTTTGAAAAATTAATTTATATAAAAATATTTAGATCCATGAAATTTATGAGACATACTTTTCTCTTCTTTTTCCCAAAATATTTGGTCACTCACTAGAATATATTAATAATTTATAATGATAATAAAGTTAATAAATATATTATAATTCATTATAAAAGAATTATTAATTGTAATGAAATAGTTAAAATATTTATTTAATAAAATATTATATTTAATTATAGTTATTAATAATAGTATAAATAAGGATTGATTCTTTATATTGTAAGGAATATCACCCTTTTCGATATTATAATATCATCTTAGTAATAAAAATTGGACATTATGAATTAAAAATACTTTTATTTAGAAAAATTACTTTACATAAAAATATTGGATTTTTGAAATCTATGAGTCATTCACTTTTTGTTGGAAAGTAAATGTCTCATAAATTTCAAGGATCCAATATTTTTATATAAAGTACTTTTCCAAAATAATAGTATTTTAAATTTATATCATCCAATTTTTTATTACTAAGATGATATTAATTATCGAGCAAGATAATATATTTTATAACATAAAGTCATATAATATTAAAAATTACTGCCATTATTTAATAAATATTATAGTAAAGTATGTCCATAGCATAAATATTTAATAATATAAATGGTTTAATTTTATCAATAGTGTTACTTGAACTAATGATTACGTTATTATTTAATAATTATACTCCTAAATAAATTGTTTAATAATATAATAATAAGCTAATTTAAATAACTATTAAATGTATGGTAATAATAGTATGAGTATTAATTATAGTATAACTTAAAATTTTTAATCATAGTGCAACTAAATAACTTTGTTAAATGTTTATATATAATTTATTAAATAATATAATATTAAATACAACAACATGTCCACGTGCAAAGCACGTGCAGTGTATTATACTAGTAATCTAAAAGAGTGGGTAGAGGTTTTATTTGAGAAAACCCTCCTTTCCTCTTTTATTTGCGTTTCACCTGGCTTTCGCATTTGCCAAACTATCACTTATCAAGTATTCTGCAGAGATAGTTTATCTTTACTATATTGTTATATAGTTTTATTTAACTAATTTGGATCTTCATGATTTCAATCTCCTCCATTATTTTTTCTCCTGTGCTTCCAAGTTCCAATTGCAGCAGACATGAGCCATTCAACTTCCTATGCGGTGCTTAGATTTTCTCTCTTCTTTCGTGCCTCTCTTTTCCGCCTCTTTCTCTTGTCTCTTAGTCTTTTCGTTCAATACATCAAGTGTTGGTGCCTCTCTTTTGGATAAAATTCATCGCCAAGCAATGCTAGACTCTGAGGCACTGGGCCCATGAAGCGCCTATTGTTTCTAAAACGATGCCATTTAGTTTGACTCTAATTTTTTAAAATGAGTTTTTCTTCATATTAAGAGTATACCTGATCTTGGATAAGGACAAACCAGAACAATTTAGATAAATTATAAGCATAGATCAAAATAGTCATAATTGTTGAATATATAGTCTGAAATTTTAACATATTTGATAATCAATTAATATAAATTTTCTTAAGATTAAAAATTAATGAAAACTACCAACGTTAATAGTGTAAGTTGATTCCTTATCATATATTATATAGTTTTTGTGTCCCATCACATTCAGAAAACATGTTAGAATTGAGTAAGGGAACAATTTATCTAGAGGTTTTAGTTTCTCGTTTAAAGTTGGATTCTTTTTTATTAGGAAATTTGATGAACGATGTTGTATGTATTCAGTATGGTTTAATGATCCGAACTGGCTTGATTGAAACACTGTCGGCTATGAAGCATGGATTCGCCCCCGAAGGCCACGAATCCGTGTCCGACTCGAATCGGACACGGATTCGTCACGACATGTGCACGACACGTGCAATCCGTGTCCGACACGGGTCAACGGTTCAACCGGGGGGATACGGTCAATGGAAGCTTGGGACACGGCTAGGATACGCCGAACCGAAAGAAAAAAAACGGAGAAAGAAGAAAACCCGAAACCCAAACCCAAAACTCAACCCTAATTTCACAGTTTACACTCACCTGACGCCGACACCGCCACAAAACAGATCTCTTTGTCCTCGTCCCCACGATCCCTCGTCCTCGTCGATCCTTCACTGTTCAAGATCTCCTCGTCCTCGACGCTCGTCGATCGTCCTCGTCGCTCGTCGCTCGTCGATCGTCCTCGTCGCTCGTCGCTTGTCGATCGTCCTCGTCGCTCGTCCTCGACGTTCGTCGATCTCGGCTCCAGTCATCACATGTCAGTCTCTCTCTCTTCGTCTCTCCCTCTCTCTGGACCTCTCGTCTCTCTCTATCTCTTCGTCTCTCTCTCTAGATCTTCGTCTCTCTGGATCTCTTCATCTCTCTCTGAGTCTCTCTCTCTCTTCTCTTCGTCTCTCTCTTCACTTATTTTTTTTTTGAAAAGACTTAACGATGGATATTTATCGAGCTGAATTGGTGGGTAGCGGAATTTCGAAGAAGGAGAAGAAAGTGAGTTTGAACAGATTTTGCGGTGAGAAGTGGGCTTTGATTTGTAGGTTAATTACGGCAATGCCATGGGCTCTGGGTTTTGATCGATTGGGTCGAGCCTTTGCGTCGGTTTTGATTGATTGACTAGTGGATAAGAAATTTGTTGGATTTTTATAAAAAAACCCTTCAACCCATTAAGTAATGGATTTTGATCTGGATCTCTGTTAGAAATGAATCCGCGTGAGTTGGATCCCGAAATCAATCTCTGTTAAAAAAAACCTTCAACCCATTATTATTATATATTTTTCTATATATAATAATAATTAAAAAAATTCCTTGCCGTATCCTCGTATCCTATTTTTTTTGGATTTTGCCGTATCCCGTATTCGTGTCTGTGTCGTATCCGTGTCCCGTATCCGTATCCGTGCATCATAGACTGTCGGTGCTTTTATAAGATCATAGTTTTTCTGCATGTATGTGTGTGAAAACTAGTATGCCTAATGTATCTTGGTACCTGTTGAGTAAATCAGATAAACTGTCATACATGTATACTTATGTGCTTACTTAACATGTTTACATATTGTATTTATTTGTTCCTTCTTATACTCACCTGCATACATGTATTTTGTATCTTTATGCATGGGTGTGTAGGTTATGTATATATGTATTATTATAAGTAATACCATCCCATTGAAAGGCTTATTAATGAGTTCCTCATTTCCTCTTTACTTTCATGCCAAGCTCCACTTGGTCTTACTTTGATAACTTTCTGAAAAAAATAAATCGTTTCTTCATTATGTGAAAGTTGTAAACTAAAGATGATCTTGCAAATTGGCACTAATGGTGCCTGACATTCAGATTCTTTCTCTTGCAATTGTCACTCATGACTATTTAATGTTTTTCCTTTTTGATGACACATTCTGGCTGTACTTTCATAGTCATATCGTCTTTGATTCTCATATACTTTGCTAACTCTTCCAGGGTTCTGTGTAAGTTCTTTGCACATGGAGCATGTTTGAAAGGGGAGCATTGTGAGTTTTCACATGATTGGAAAGACCAGGCCAACAATGTAATACCATTAAACTCTATTTACCTTATGTTCACTTTAGCTCTTTGCTCTATACAATGTACTCTAATACCTTTTTTGCTATTATTACAGATATGCACCTTTTATCAGAAAGGGGTGTGCTCTTACGGTAGCCGGTGCCGGTATGAACATGTCAAAGTTTCTCGGCATCAAACATCTGCATCGCCATCATCCCATTCTCGCCCTCCTGTAGCATCAGGTTCTGTTCAAGTAACTTCTGTTGTTTCCTTGAGCGGAGAGCTCAGATCAGGTTTTAGCAGTCCCATAGAGCAGTCATCACTGAGTGGTTCTGTGTGCCCTCCTGTTGAAGCTGCCTGGTCACAGAAACATGATGCTTATGTGCTTCCAGACAGTATAGATGGCCATTATGTGGCATCTTCCAGTCTGGCTGACCAACCAATCTGTTCATTTGCTGCTGCTGGTAGTTGTCCTCATGGAGAAAGATGTCCTCACATTCATGGCGATTTATGTTCTATCTGTGGAAAGCATTGCTTACACCCATATAGGCCTGATGAGAGAGAGGATCATATTAGAACATGCAAACAAAATAGCAAACGTCTTGAAGCATTAAGACGGAGTCAAGAGATAGAATGCAGTGTGTGTTTGGACCGTGTTCTTGCTAAACCCACAGCTGGAGAAAGGAAGTTTGGGTTGCTTTCGGAATGTGACCATCCTTTCTGCATATCATGTATCAGAAATTGGCGTAGCAATTCTCCAGCCTCTGGCATGGATATCAACTCTGCATTGAGGGCGTGTCCAATATGCAGAAAGCTATCATACTTTGTCATTCCAAGTGTTATTTGGTACTCTACACAGGAGGAAAAGCAAGAGATAGTCAATAGCTACAAAGACAAGCTCAAGTATCCTGCTACTTACCTATTATTAATTTTACTTTCTTGAATAAACATTATAATGTTTCTTTTCATTTACTTATGGGTAACCTGGATCACCTCAATACTGCATCTATAGAACTAATTAGTGTAAAATGGCTGATTGTAGAATTGAACTTCCCATTTATGGGGAGCACGAAGCAAGCTAAAGTATCATAAAGCATGCACAATTAATTTTTGTTTGATTGGTATTTGTCAGTAAATAAAAATTAATCATTGAAGAAATCATCCAAAATGGTACTGAGATTATTAGATTTGCTTTTTTTTTCTTGAATAGAAGAATTCATTGCAACGTTGCTATTTATAATTTCTTTCGTTTCATTTGATTATTTTTATACTGGACAATCATTTTGGCTGATACATGGATGTGTCTTCCTTTTGCATATTTACATGCCAGGTACCTCATAAATGATAGTAGTAGTTTCTACTGGATGTACTGTGCATTCTTTTGCATTGCTTTCAACATTAGCTTTCTTTTATTTGACCTTCATAAATCCTGGGTTATTCTTCCAAATTCTGTTATGCTTTTGATTCCCATGTCAATCAATGTGCATCCTTTTACATTGCTTTAAACATAGGCTATCTTTTGTTTGACCTTCATAAATCCTGGGTTATTTTTCCAAATTCTGTTATGCTTTTGATTTCCATGTCAATTAATGTAGCTCTAAAACTACTTATCTTGTTTTCTGTTGTTCGTACCAAATTTTAGCATTGCTTACCATGAAATGTTAAAGAGTCTGTTACATGTCTTGCTAGTGTCCAATGTGACATTTCTTTGACATATAGGTTTCCATAATTTCATGCTATTCAGGCTTCACTGAGCTCAAAAAGGTTCTTCAGATAGGTGGATATAAAGAGAGGTTTTCATCAGTTTTTAAGTGGGCACAAAGAGAAGTAATTTCGATTGTGTTTTGAGTTGTCTAAAGAATTTAGTTTTAAGAAGTCTAATCGTGTTTTAAATGGAATATGAATTTGGTTTAAAGAGCAGGGGTATACGAGGAGTTTGGGTTTCCATGAGTTTGATGTTGGATTGAACTGGTGGGAAAAGAAGTGGGCTTGAATAAGCAGAAGTACCCACAGCAACAGAAGTAGGCTCAATAACTTGTATAGTTACGGATAATTAATTAAATGGACAAATAAAACTGGTGATAATTTTTATTGCGGAAACTTTTCTTCTTATATGTTAATGAAGTCTTTGAGAAATAATATTAGTGACAATTTTATTATAAATTGGAGGAGCATTTTTTGTTATTTATAATTATATAGTAAAATTCTGTTCTTTTCAGTTTCATGAACTTTTGAGAAATATTTCCTTATTATTAGTAGTAAAATAGTTGATAAGTTAATAGCTGACAACGTTAGTTATTCTGAATATTTTTGGAGAAACATTCTTTCTAATTTATGGAAAGTTAATGTTACTTTGTTCATATATGATGAGTTCTTGATTCTTTTTCTGTAATTTAGTTTACAAATTGGCAAAAGGTAATTCAAAGCTTCCCTTTCACACCTTATAGGGTTTATATATGAAGTGAAAACTTGTACCATGTTCCATTTCATTGTTGTCACACATTTAAATAAGGTCATCATAGTTTTCTTGTATATGTGCTGAAAGAATCATTGTAGTTTCTTGTAATTTTAACCTAAATTTTACTTTTAGAACCACTGAAAGAATTCTCTTGTCTACCTGGGAAGGTTGGATCTGAAAATTGTGGTCATTTCATATAATTGGCCTTATGTCTGATATGTTTCCAATTTATTTCTACCATCTATTTGTTTGTGGAGAATCAAAAGAGTGTAAAAAGGTCCATCTTTCTTTACAAGTTTTACTAAGTTCCTGGGTAAATAAATTTTACACCAATTGTTTAGAGTTTTAGGTTTATTATATTTATTTGAAATTTTGTAAAAACATTCTATGCTGTTATAATTACTTGGCAGATATTGAACATACTTTAAATAAATAATTCAAACTCAAAAAGATTCCCCTAGAAATTGAAAATTGAGGATAATAATAAGGGCTTTTTGTTTTTAGGTCCATTTGTTTACCTAGCTTTATCTTTAAACCCAAGTATTATAAGTTCTATCTTTAAACCCAACTTTCTTTTTGCATTTATCTTTAAACCCAATTTCCTTATATAGGGGGACCCACATATGAGAGTGTTATATTTTGGAATTGGGTTTAAAGATAAATACAAAAAGAAAGTTGGGTTTAAAGATACAACTAATAATTCTTGGGTTTAAAGATAAAGCTAGGTAAACAAATGGACCTAAAAACAAAAAGCCCTAATAATAAAGGAGTTTCTAAAATCTCCATAAAAGAATGGTGATGGTAATTTTTTATGATTACATATGAATTTTCTCTGACCATACATAGGAAACTACATAAAAAACTACTCAAATATTTATTATATGTCTTAACATGAACCTTAGTTTCAATCCTATGAAGTTTGTTGGTCGAGTAGGCTATTTTCCCAAGTTTCTACAATTGATTAGTAATCCTAAACATATATTATTTACATTTTTTATTCAAAACCGCGTGCCTCACTGCGCCTCATGAGCCCTGTGATGCTGGACGGTGGCGAAGCGTCGTACATCTGATGCAACAACGCCTTTTGGCCTCGCAAGCATGCCGACTTTGCGCAGGGTGCATTTAGTACATAGCGTTGTATATTTTTGTTCGTTAATATTTCAATCGAGTCTTTATACTTGATAACTTGTATCCCAAAAAGCAAAATAAATTCATTAGACCTTTTTAATAGCCTTCAATTGAGGACCCTAACTAATCCTCGTTTGCTATTTGATTTTGCTTGGATCTTAGTCTTGATTTGACATTTGATTTGAAAAATTATGAACTTTGCTACTATGTTGGATGTGTTAGCAATTAGCATTAAAAATTAAGACCTTGTATTGTGATTTGATGGTAAGATAGTTTACATCATGACATATTTTTTATGTGAATTCTTAAACATGTTCTATCATGCTTGATTATCTATCTTGAAAAATTATGTGTGTCGTGTGCACCTCGCATCACTCGGGCGCGCGCATCGCGTTGTGCCTTTCACATGTGCGTGTAAAGATACTTTACACCCCGCATTACGCCTCATGCATTAACAACACTGACTTAGATTTCATTAAGTATGTTTAGATTCCTTTTTAGGACATGATATTTCATATGCACATCATCCGATATGGCACTTCAATATTTACTACATGTTCCTGATATTTCCACGATATTTGCAATTCTAATGAATTTGGCTGTCTGATATTTCCATGATATCCGATATTCAAAACCTTGATTTGGACATATATTTAGTTACAACCTAAGTTGGCTGCTTATGGCCATTTTTTATGCAGCCAAGCTCCATCCTTGAATATTCTGCTATATCCCTGCTCTGCAACAGAGTTTATTTGGAACTTCTAACTTTTAGCATATCAACTAGGTGGAGCTTTTTTTTTTGGCAATAAGCTTAGATATAATTCAATGAACAAAATGTTTTGTGGATATTAGATGTTATAGGACACATTTAAGTTTGTTTTTCTCGCTGATAGGACACTTATTTAAATTTCCTGGTTCCGTCTTCATTTGTCATGTGTTAACTTGTGTAGCTGAGAGAAAAAGAGGCATAATAAGTTCTTTTTCACTTATCATTATTACTCTTAAATCACTTTGATGAGGCATGGGCTGGATAAACATCATATGAGCGAAGAAGTTGGATGTTCAGATTTTGGATTTTTGGAGTCACTTCTTTGGCATCACACGAGTCTCAGTTGCAATATCAACGAAAACTATTTTTTTTCATCAATCGGTTATAAAAAGTAATATAATGATGCATATTTATAAACTAAACGAACTAGGATTTCAAATCCTAATTAAAAAAAATTAATAAATAAAATAAAGTAAAACAACTCCAAATAAAACACACCAAAGCCCAACTAGATTAGAATTAAAAAATAAACTAAATAAAACTGAACTAAAATTTCTTTAAAAAGATTGGTCTTTGGGAGATTTGCTTCATCTCCAATTCTCCAACTTTAGTATTGAACTGTAGAAGTTGCTACTAATCAACACTTTATCTTAACTTGTTATATGACTGGGCCTAAAATATTGATAATACTGTATGAGAAAGGCCTGGCTGTTATTTTTTAAGGATATGAGTTATAAGATTTTCAATTGTCAAGATGAGGAAGAGGTTTTATTTGACTAAATATCTTTCCATCTGTACACTATTTTGCTTGAAAAGTTGAAACAACAGTAGGATCTGTAATCCATTCAACCAGCTTGAAAAGAACAGAGTGTTTGACTTGGTTCAAGCCCAATGTGATATAGCAGTCAATGTGGATTAGAGATTTTGGATGATCTACCATATAGAGGGAACAAGAAGTAATATTTTAGATCACGAAAGCCCAATGCTTTGAAAAAGAGGTTCTTGCTTACTTTTCCTAGCTATATAGGTTACTCTGTTGAGGTTGGGTTCCTGGGGACATAGATTCTCTTCTCTTTCTGTGGTCAACAGCTTAATATGATAGATAGGGTGATTAGAAGTTCATATAGTTTTTTCGTATTAGCCGACAATCATTAACTACCATTATTGCATGCTTAACCCCGTGGTACTCTTTTCACAATCAGTTAATTTTCATGGTGGATTAATATTTTATGATATTTTGGCAGGTCTATTGATTGCAAATACTTCGACTTCGGTAATGGGACATGTCCATTTGGGACTAGCTGTTTCTACAAGGTATGTTGGTGTATGATTATGTTTTGTTCTTTTGAGTTGCTGCATTGCTTTTATCAGCTTGCTTAGAAAGCTAGTTAGTGCTCCTGAACTCTTTTATCTTATATTGCTAACTCTTCTATTTTATTTCTCAAGAAACTCTTGCATTTAATCTTGAACCTGCTTGTAAGTTTTTGTACCTTTTGTAGATAGTTGGTAAATGTCCCTATGGGATTGCATCTTATGTCCAATGCTCCTATTTGAGGAATGAAATGTTTCTTTGGTGTTAGTGTTTCTGCCCAGTATCTTTCATTTGAAAGGATGAGTAGCTTACAGAAATACATATGATCCGCGCTTTCCCCATTTCATGCAATCTACTTTAAAAGGAAGATATGCTATATATGAACTCAGAACTATGGGACATATATATTTTGAGAGCTCTGAGATGTATTGCATGATCTTTAGTTTGTTAATAATATGTGTATGTGCTTGCCTGTGAGATCATAACTGATGACTTGGCCAGTAAATAGTGAAAAAAGAATTGATATTACAAAGATGGCAAGTCATATATATTTCAGGACAAGTGAAAGTGTAAATCATTTTAGATTCTTCACCAAATCATTTTAGATTCTTTACCTGAATGGTTGCAACCGGGAAGACTGGACTGGGAAAAACTCATTTATGGAAAAAAACTCAAGTATCCTTGATAGTGAGACGTATAATTGTCCTTTTGACTAAGAACCCTGATTCCAATAGTAGTAATTAATATTGACATAATAAAAGTGGAGATCAAGTGTCCAAACTCAACAGAAAATCATTATTGACGGTCCAATACCATAGTTATTGATAGATAAATTTCCTTTTATTTGCTGAAACAGATTACCTGAAAACACCATAGAGATTAAGTACTGGCCGGAGGACCACATTACTTTTCTTTGTTCTGATTGAGTATTTAATATTATAAGTATGTACGATTTGATATCAATAGAAGAAAAGGGTAGATATTAGATCCTTGTAACTTAGGATTTGATTGAGTCATGATAAAGTTTTTGGACAGGATTATGTCATGATTTTCACTTTGTAATTGATTGGTATTTTACACCAAAACAAAAGTATATCCATAATTCCTTGATTATGGGCAAGAGACAAGAGTTATGTTATTAATAGCAAATGCTTGACTATAACATATCAAGCAAGGACACAGATAGGGGATTAGGTACTATAAGATTGATGCACTACAATATGATGACATTTGAAAGGCTAAAACAATGGCGCAGAATGGTCGCGGCAAAACTTATATAAACATACAATACATATATACACATATGCGTCAATATGGATACAACATGATAGGTATGTAGAAGAGTAAATCCTAAAAACTTTTGGAGAACCAAACATCATGTAAACTTATATATGAATGCATGTACAAATATATGTGTGTATATAATTATATATCAGACAGTGAATTTTTTTCTTGCTCTCTAAAATTTAAGTAGATGAATGATCATACTCTTCAGATAAAATATGTAAATGCAATGTATCTAACTATCTATAAATGAAATAGAATTTTTTTCTTTGAAAGCATAAATGAAATAGAATTGTGGACCCACATTTCATACCGTATGATTTTAACTTTTTAGCATAGGTTATATGATGTATCTATAATAAATCTTTGATACATATAGGCCTGTGCAATTTATGTGTGTGCATGTGTTATGTTCATTGTATTGAGTCTACTGACTACATTAAATTCCTCCAAGTTTTCTGATTCATTAGCTACATGAACATTTACACTCTTTCTTAAGATAGCAAACAAATATATAAATGGAATTAACCTACTAATCAAATGGAATTTTTATTACACCATTTGAATTAGATTTTAACTTTGCAGTTACTGGATACAACCATTCTACATCTATGTGCGTTGCAAATTTGTGTGCATGTGTGTGCGCGCATGTTATATTCAGTAGATCTCATGCATCAAAAAGAATATCCCATCATGTATCCATTAAACACCAGAGCGTCCAAGTATTTGATACATCACCTTTGAGAGGTCGGTGCTAATTCGGTAACAACGGATGTTATTTTGGAACATTTGACTGAAAAATATCAGTTTCCACTTAGTTTTACTAAATTGAGAGGACAGCTAGAAAAGGTGGAGCGGGTTTTAGAAACAGTTGTCTACTTCAATGTCAATAATCCATGTCAAATGCATTGAGTTTGTTGCAAATAGTATCCGTGCTACTGGCTGTCTTAGCAATTCTGTCAGTGCTATATATGCGTTGTAGATACAGGCCACGGCATTTTTCATAGATGAGGAGGAACTAAAGAGAACTTGCTTCTCAACTAGTTATATGAGATGAACTTGAGAGTTTAGATTATGAAAACGTTGATCGCATGTTGAAGATGATTTTTCATGTTATGACATCCTGGAATTTGGTAAATTCTTCAGGCAACGAGAACCAACACGGTCCGTGTCATAACATCTTCAATTGCAATTGCATCAATATATTATCCTGTGGTGCCTGTCAAATAACACTTTGCTTTGAGATTCTTCCAACATTTCTTTCCAGATCAGGCAGTTTTCTCTATGGACAGCTAAGGTGCTGCTACTCTTATGTCCTTAGTAACTGATTTAATTCTCAGTAGACAAATTCTGAAAGTCTAGCTAAAAGCTACTCACTTAATGTTATCTATGTAGCTGCATATTGTCGTAATGTCAGGTAGTCCTTGTTTATTCTTTGGATGCCTACTTCATTTTGACATATTTGATTGCTTTCCGGCTACTGGTCCCCATCTTACAATGCGTACTTCAATTTTTTAGTTTAATGGCTACTATTTTTCTGGTCTATGGAAGGAGAATTTTTTTTCTTGGTATGCCATGCTTTTTAGATAATATTGCACTAATTTTTTCTTGCAAATGGGCTAAGAGGTCTGCTTTCCAGTAAATGACATTGTTCATTTGTTCAACATATAAGAGTTCATTCATATCACAATTTCTGTTGAACTAGTGATATTGCTGAAGCTTGTTAGTGGGGACTTTTTGTGACATCAATTTTGATGTTGTCTTGTAGAACTGCAGAGCTTTTTCATTAATGAAAACTGTTGGGTTACTCTGGCGTTTGGTTAATGGTTATCTTGACATTGCATACCTTGTTTATTTATTTCAGCATGCTTACAGAGATGGGAGTTTAGAGCAAGTGGCACTGAGACACCTTGATGCCGAAGATGGAAACACTGTGATTGCTAAAGATATTAGGTTCTCTTCTTCGCAAGTCATTGATGTGCTATTGCATTGTAATTGCTCCCTTTCTGATGCAAGCTTCTATATCTTGTTATCTCAGGCTCTCGGACTTTTTTAGCCGATTAAACATTGCAGGAGCATATGATTCCTCTATAATTTAATTGTAAGTAGTAGCTTGAACCAACATTGCCAGTTTTGTTTTTGCTTCAGCATTTTGAAGCAGACATTTGTTTATTTTGTAAGTGCACTGCCTTCGATACTTATCAAGGATGCAGGCTTTTCCTGAATGTGGCTCCTCTATGTATGGGATAAAAATACGCACGCACAAACATACAGATTGTATGTATAAGGCCCCTTTCCCCATGTTCTTGTATTAAATCTAACCACCGTAGGTTTGTCAGAAGTAATCAATGTTCTAAAATACCTCTAATGTTAAAACATGATGCAATGAAATGATACTGTGCTAGTGCATAAGCTCTCTGGTTCTTTAGATCTATTCAGCCTTCATTTTTGGGTTCTTTTCCATTTTCCTGAATTAGGGTTTTTTTGACTTATTTATTTATTTTTGTCAGGGTTAATAATATGACCAGGGATTATGCTCTTTATCCTTTCTGCAGAATAATTCTGCCTGGTCTCCTGCACATCTACTTGGCAGCATATGTCACTGGTGATGAGGTCAACTCTGGAATGGTTATAACCTTATTTCTTCAACTTTTTATTTCTTTGCTCGTGTATCTATGCTTGTGGGAGGAGAGTTTACCTTATTAGCGCAAACTTAGCACTATTCTTGCTTATCTTTTTATAACGATTTAGTTTATATTCATTTTCTGATTCATCTGTACATGTGGATACTGTAGCAAGGGTGGCACGAAGAATAGGCACAATTAGATGACATTAGTGAATCGATTATGTTGTACATGATTTGTTACGGGGCTCTGGACAACATAAGATCAGCTGATATTTGCATAAATCAACTTAATGCAAGCAGTGTGTATCGTTTCTTTCCCAGAGAAACACAAAAACAGGATGAAGTGAGAAGAAATGTTTCAGGCGCCAAGTGCCCAGGCACCTAGCTGTTCCTTAGGCTTTTACTTTGAAATTTCTTTTTAGAAATGGATATTGAATACCTAAAATCAGAAAAATATATTAAACTTAAATGAGAAGAAGAGTTTCAGTTTCAGCAGTGATGCAGTAACATTAAGAACAGGTGGACAACAGGAGGAATAACAATGCGATGGAGGTACTGATGGAGACAGTGGTAGCTGTAGCCTTAGACAGAGTGCAATGACCAGGACAATAGAAGAAGAGAAAGCTGAATGTGAGTGGAGTGACTGTAATTATAATATAAGTTTGAGAGCTGATTGATCATAAAGTTAATTTGGATATACAAACAACTTTCAGCTTTTGCGCCATTGTTTGATGGCAGCATTTTGCGTGGGCTTTTTTTTTGGGTGGGGGGTGGGGGGAGAGAAAAGGCCCTTGGGGGGGGGGGGTCATCCAGGACGAAATTGAGAGGTCTCATGGGTCCACCAATTATGTTGCAAAAGCCCTAGTACATGTTCAACTTGACTACCTATTTAATATTAGTGGCCTACTTATGCACAAATTAACCGTAGCAGGTTGCTTAGTCGGGTCCAGAAAATACCTAAGCATCCAGCGCAAACTTGAGGGTCTGTAGGCTAATTATAGAATATAGACCACTTCTACCAAAGATTGATGTGAGGGTGAATTAGTTGCATCTAGACTGTAATTTGTGTATAATTTACCAACTGTAGCTTAATATATTATACGGATATTTATTAGCGTTAATTTCAATTACTCCCCCCCCCCCCCCCCAACCCCGCCCGCATTGGATACTCCACTTATTATCCTTGAACTTTAAAATAGGCACAGACACTCAGTGGCTTGTCTTTGAGTTTTTTTTACCCTAAGGATGTCTATTCTGCAAAACGATTCTTTCTCCTGATTCCTGTCCTTTCTATGCTGATACTTAATAACTTAAAAGACTAGATGCATGTTAGAAATCTCTGAACCAGCGTAAATGGAGGTTGTTACACAAGCAATACAACATAAGCTTGAGAAAAACGAAAGATTGAATCTTAACCGACTTCACATCAGAAACATTATTTCAGAGCTCAAACACAGTAGAAGGCTGCGTCAAATGCAAGGCCTATAGGTCAAAAAGGGATACATCCTGACTTCTTCTGCACGAAGACGGTTTGGACATATAAATCATCATGATCAATCATGAAGACCATCGGCATAGCAAGATTTATCTTTTACAAAAAGGTTTTTTCAATACAAAACTTTAACAAAAATGTAAGATTTTCATATATATGAAACAAAACCACTGTCTAATTATCCGTGGCTTCATCGGGACTCCTTCATGCAGTACTTGGATTGATAATAACATATGGTCTTAATACCCGTTCAAGCTCCTGGTATTGATACTTCCATTCAAAATGATGAAAAGATCAATCTCTATTTATGACCCTGTATCATATATCGAAGTTTATATCCCTAACCATCAGAGTAGACACTAATGATGATCATCATGCTTGCCTTTATGTTAATAATGGAATCTTCTATACTACATCAAGGAAGCTTTCATTCAAAAAGTTTATCCCTACTTTTGACACAAATTTGGTTAGCATCATAATTCATTCCGAATAACATGTTGCCTACAGCAAGTATGTTGCAAGCCACAAAAAAAGAGAGCCTTTTGGTCATCCCCTTTTCAACCTTGATTATTCTCTATGGATTAAACATTAGGGGTGCGGGTTGTTGAACTTGTCAAACAACATGGTGATCAATACCTGGAGATAAGAATCCTCAGTCTGCTCTTCAAATAGATATAGTGTTAGGCCACCCTGGGAATAACACAACTCTGAATTGCATTAGGATGCTGTCCCATCAAGATATATTATTCCTATACAAGTCCTTTTGCATCCATTTAAGTTGTAAATGACCTTGATATCAAGTTGGACGGTGAGTGAAAGAGAGGGTGGATGGATGTGTAAGAGGGTGGATGGGGGCGAAAAAGATGATAGAAAGGAGAGAGGAGTGGAGAGATGGATTTATTTTGCAGATAGACCTCTTGAGAGGAAAAGTGTTTTTATTTTTTTATTTTTATTAAAGGACTCTCAGGGGTGCTTGTCTATTTTAAAGTTTAAGGGTCATAAGCGGTGCATCCCTGTATTGCAGGCAGTTTATGTGCAATTAACCCTAAGTAGTATGTTTCTTTTCAACAACAAAATCTCTTAGGCAAATGCTGTTTTGTTTAGCTTGACTTTGCTTCTTTCAGGCTTTAGAGAGAAATATATTTCTACGACAAATCTGCCTCTTTGTTTAGATTATTCCCTAGTCCAGGGGAAGAGTCGTTGATATTGCATGAGCTTAAATGTCAGATTGAAATTGCAATTACTGATGCTCGTGGTTGCTTCTTTCTTTCTTTCTTTCTTTTTTCCCTAACAGTTTATTGGAACTATTTCCTGGACATTTACATGCTGTGCTTTGTTGCAGAATAATTCTTGAAGCCAAAACAAAACAACCAAAGGAGGGGCAGGCGTGCATAAATTTGGAGATTGTATTTATGTTTATTGATATCTAAAAAAATGCCATACAGGTGAAAAAACAGAAAGAAACAAGCGAAGTTCAGAACAGGTTGAATAAAAAAAGTAAAATCAAGGATGAGTGGGAGTGCAGAGCCTCTAGGGCCCTATTTATTTTGGTTGTTTTGTAACGAGTGTATATCAACTCTCCTCATGCCAAAATAGCGTGACTGGAC
This sequence comes from Asparagus kiusianus, assembly GCA_022839385.1. Classification (NCBI taxonomy): domain Eukaryota; kingdom Viridiplantae; phylum Streptophyta; class Magnoliopsida; order Asparagales; family Asparagaceae; genus Asparagus; species Asparagus kiusianus. The sequence continues at coordinate 264 of BQKN01059175.1, read as the reverse complement.
GTTAAACAACATGAATACCAACCTTTATTATTTTTTTTATTTTTTATGATTATGCTATATACAGTACAAAGGTTTGATATATTTTATAACAAAAAAAAGAGGGCGGGTGGGGGGGAATCTTGTATTGAGGATAAAGTCATTGTGATTATTCAAGCTTAGATTGCTGCAATTTTGATTGTTTCCAACATCTATAATGCTTCTTGTTTGCAGTGTTTCATTGTAAAATTCGTTTCTTTTCACAACCTGAACCATGGACGAAAGAAG
>BQKN01059173.1:0-20287 GCA_022839385.1 Asparagus kiusianus | reverse complement strand
AAAAAAAAAACTCAAGGGTCTATAAGCGACAATGAAATTATGGGGTAGTAAGTGCAAAATAACAATACCATATAGGGTCTATCTGCAATCATGACAAATGTTTTACTCCCTCTGCCTGCTCACCTCATTTTGACGACTCCTTAATATGGTTAAGGGGTGGCCTTGTTTGTATTTGACGGCTAGCCGTATGCCTTACGCCAAATAAGTCAAGTAGGATTCGCCCCCCCCCCCAACCCGCGCGGGCGCACATAAAAACAAACAAAATCAAAAAAAAATGTTGAGGTGTGATACCGAAATTCAACTTTAAAGCACGTTGATGGTCCAGACTTTGATTGGTTATTTGAATTTGACTTACCGTAATGGCGTAATCTTGATTTATCATTAGCTCCACACTAATTGGTCAATAGCACTTAAGAGCTATCCATTCTAATTCATTTACCTTTTTAAGTTCTTGATTGATCTATCTTAATGTCTCCTTAATTACCAAGTAATAAACTAATAAATAATGAATTAACATATCTTTACTATGTGTCTTGTTGCAGCGGCCATCAAATGTCTTCATAAACGCTGAACTTGAGAGAAAATTCATAAAGTAATAATACTAGAGAGGTTTAGTTTTCTATCATTATGAACAAGAAAACTCGATGTGGAATTTCTAGTCAAAAACTAGAATTAGAATTTTAGAAAGTAAAATATATAACTGTGGAACAACAAGGTTTCCCAGCATCTTCACCCTCTTTTCCCTTTTCTTTCCTTTTCTGACGCTTTTTAAATGACGTTCATGAAAATTCATATTAAATATACCAAGAGAAAGGAGAGAATAAAAGGGTGACAAAATTTAGATAGCACTAGTCTCAACTTTTCTTTTCTCACAAGATATCTCACATGTTATATTTTGTGAATAGTAATAACTATACTATATTTATGAAAGTATTACTATACTTCTACTCATAAGATGGTCGGGTTTTTGATGATTCATCAACTTTGATGACTATCCAAATGCAAGGACCTTATATTTTTATGCGTAGCAGTGTAGGATTAATTTAGAAGGGGCTAAATTACCAGATTGATATTCTAATTTGACTCTATTTTTTGTTGAGGTTATTGTGAGTATAGTCCTATATTGGAAGAAAAAGTGATAGATTTAATTAGTAGCTAGGGCCAATATCTAATAGCTATAGCTTTTTGGTTAAAATTGATTCTTAACTTCTGTTTATTTCAACTCTAGATAGATTGGGCCCAATTTCTCTCCAACATTTTAAAGTAATGTATCTATTTCTACTCTAGCTTCAATATAATATTTTAACTTGTGCTTCGATGATAATAAAGTCATTTTCTGACAAATTGTACTTTATGGGAAATTTTTTTGAACCCCTAACCTGTCAAAATTATTAAATCTACACAATCTTCTCCTTCATCCTCCTCCAATTCAAATTTGTTCCACTATTTTACCCAATAAGAATCTTTTTCACTCTTTCTTTCCCTCTCATCAATGGAGCTCCCTCTTTTTCCTTCAAACTCTCCTAATTCAAGTCTAAACTCTAATCTAAATTGGAAGCAACTTGGATGAATGTTGTCAGTTATATTAGGGTTTAGGGTTGAGTTGGGAGAGGTTTAAGGAGTAAAAGGGCTCAAAGGAGGATCTAATTAGGTAAAAGGGTAGAAGAAATTTGAATTGGGGAGGTAGAAGGAGAAAGAGCGTGTTGGTTAATTTTGATACTTTAGGGGGATGGAAGAAATCTATAAAAAGAAATATATTGTTTGCTAGAATACTCGCCGCTGTCGAGAAAAAGGTCTTGCCGTCATCATGACACAAATTAAAATACCATATTACTTGGAATAAAAAATGAATACCTTATTTAAAAAGAGGGTCAAGTTAGAACACCAATATGATAGCCGTTTAGAAAGCATAGACTAGTTAGGATTATCCATATTTCGCGTAGTGTAAATAAAATATTCTTTTGTCTAAAACCTTAATAAGTTTGGATAATGTAATTTAATATTTTTGAAGTATGTACATGAGTTTCCAAATTTGAAACTTTTGGCGGGTAAATAAGCAAACCACTAAATTTTTGTTTTGGCTAATAAACCCCTTGGATGATATTGTTGGGACACTTTTACGCTCAGTGATAGATCAAACACAACTTAATAATAAAATAACAAGTATGTGGAGAGAAAGAGATGGAGAAGCCAATGAGCGATGAAATCTGTTCTGCGTAATTGCTTGCTTCTATGGTACACAAATAAGGCCTCATATAGCCTAAATTATTATTTCTAGATAACATGAACTCTAAAAGGATGAGTAAAATAAAACCTATAGATAACTAATTTAGTCTAACTACTAAAGATAAACAAACTCCTATAACAATATACACTCGTAAAGATAAAATAATTCATAAATATAACTAATCAAAATCGCAGCAGAATTAGGATTAACTTTAACAAATCCCCTTATTCCTAATTTTGTGAAGTCATCATTCTTATCATACGCTTCAACTTGACAAATGCTTCAACCTTCAATGGTTTCGTAAGGATTAAACAACTTGATCTTCTAGATAACTTGAAGTAGTTCAATGGTACCGAAAGTAGTAATGAGTATGAATATGCTTGTTCCTCCCATTAATGACTGGATTCTTCAGCAAATCAATTGACAATTTGTTGTTAACATATATAGATCGTTGTAGGGCCATTAACTTAGACATGAATTTGACCAAGCACATTATATAGCCAAATAGCTTGACAAGCGCTCGATGCCACTGGTACATACTCTGTTTCACAAGTTGAGAGTTCATCATCGACTACTTCTTTGACGACCAAGAAAATGCGATGGAACCAAAATTAAAAATATAGCCAGAAGTGCTCTTATGATCATCATGATCTCCACTCCAATCGCTTTCAGAATAGCTTACAACATCACAATTGGTAGATGAAAAATAAAGTAAACTATGATTATAAGTCCCCTTTAAATACCACATAATTCTTTTTACAACTTGTAGATGAGATTAAAAAGGGACCTCAAAATATTTGCTGATTTTACCAACCTCATAAGCTATGACTAGCCTTATACATGTAAGATATCTCAAACTTCGAATAGTTTGTTTGAAGTAAGTTGGACCAACTTGTGCACCAGCACATTCTCGAGATAATTTAGTACCAATCTCCATGAGAGTTCTAACAAGATTGCAGCAAAAAATTTGAAGCCTTTTCAATAACTTTGCACAATATCTCTTTTGACATATGAAAATTTTATCATCACTTTGAACTACTTCAATGCTAAGTAAATAGGACATCAAGCAAAAATCTATCATCTCATGTTTATGCATCATAGACTTCATAAAAAAAAAAAATCAAGTCATCAACATAATGGCATAGTAGTAGTTTATCATTAGAATTATTTTTCTTCGTATATAAGGCATGCTTGGGAGGACACTTTTGAAATCTACTTTCCTTAAAGAAAAAATCAATTCTTTTATTCCATGATTGTGGCGCCTACTTCAACCTACAAAATGTTTTCTTCAACTTATAAACTTTATGCTTGCACCCTTTCTTCACAAATTCAGACGGTTGCTTTACAAAAACTTCTTCTTAAAGTGACCCATTCAGAAACGTTGACTTTACGACCATCTAATAAATATTCTAATGCTTCTGTGTAACCAAGGTAATTATTAGTCTAATAGTTTTAATTCTGGCAACAAGAAAAAATATTCTTGGTAATCATATATAAGCCTTTGCTTGTATTCTTTCATCACCAATCTTACTTTATGCCATTCAACTTTACCTTCACTTAATCTTTATTTTGAAAACACACTTCATTCCAATGGATTTACGTCACTGGGGTAGTAATAAGCTCTCATGTATTGTTCTTCTCGATTGCTGTTATCTCTTCTTTCATTGCATATATTCACTTAGGATCTTGAATGAACTCTTTAAGTATAATTAGCTCACAATCTACAAACATTATAAAGTGCACTATATCTTTATTTACACCAACATTATCATCTGTTGTTACCTCATAATCCCTCAAGTGAACTGATGATTGGCAATTTCTTCTTGTTCTTTTAACTTCTAATGAAATTTGTAGTGATGAAGCTTTAGGAGCATTGGTAGATGGTGCTTCTTATCTCCATTTATCATTCTTCTCAATCGCTTTTATCTCTTCTTTCAAAATATGTATCCACTTAGGATATTATATGGCTTCTTCAAGCATAATTGACTCACAATTTACAAGCATTATGAAGTGCACTATATCTTTATTTGCACCAGGATATTGAATGTCCTCTTCAAGCATAACTGGATCACAATCTACGAACATCACGAAGTGCACTATATCTTCATTTGCACCAACATCATCATTTGGGATTACCGCATAATCACTCAAGAGAACTGATGATTGGCAATTCCTTCTTGGTCTTTTTAACTTCTTATGAAAATTGTGGAGATGGAGCTTCAGGAGTATTGGTTGGTGGTGCTTCTTGAGTTATAAAAGGAATATTTTCTTTAAAACTATCAAGGAGAGTATGCTGTGAATTATTTTGTGCTTCCAGATCCTAATTTTAAGCTTCTTCTTTAGAAAATACAACTTCTCTACTTACAATCTTCTCTATAACCGGGTTGGAGCTTGTAGTCTCTAGACTTATAGCCAATAAAAACTATCTTCTCACCTCTGTCATCAAGCTTCTTTCTTCTTTTTGTCGGAGCATGACCATAAAGCAATGGAGCAAAACATCTTGAGATACCCAACACTTGGTTTACAACCATTCTATGCCTCTCTAGGAGTGAGATTGTCTAAACTCTTTATCTGTGATTTGTTCAACAAATAGATAGAGCATGAGTTAGCTTCACCGCCAAATAGAATTTAGCATAACTATAGCTTTTAGCATGCTTCTCGCCACATCAAGTAATGTTCTATTCCTTTCGTTTGGCAATGCTGTTATGCTAAGGTGTGTAGGAAAAAGTGACATTATACTTTAATCTTGGTTCTACGTAACACTTATTAAACTCATTTGAAGTATATCCATCTTCACCGTCTATTCGTAACACTTGGATAAAGTAGCATGTTTCCTTCTCAACTAGCGCTTTAAAGCTAATCATAGATTTTAGATTTTTTTTTGCAGAAAGTAGACCCATATTTTTCTTATAAAATCATCAATAAAATAAGAAAGTACCAATTATTTTCATTTGATACAGTGTTCATAGGGCCGCACACATTTGAATGGACAAGTTTAAGAGGCTTTGTTGCATACCAAGTATTTTCACCATCAAATAATAATATACGTTACTTTCCAAGAATACAACCTTCACAGAATTGCTCGCGATGATATATAATAGGCAAAACTTTCACCATATTTCTTTGAGCATGAAACTTCACCACGAAAATTTAGATGCCCAAAGTAAAGATGCCACAACCAAGACTCATCTTTCATAATAGCATTGAAGTTACGACAAGCATCGTTTTTGATATTAACTCAAAACATGTAATTGTTCGTCATAGGTGCTTTAAGAATAAATATACCTCTTATATCAAAGATCAAGAGTTGATTACCAGAAAAGGACAAATCGTACCCCTTTTCAAGAGGTTGGTGTTACCAGAAAAGCACAAATCGTACCCCTTTTCAAGAGGTTGGCTCATACTGAGTAGATTGTTCTTCATATTTAGCACATAGAATACATAGAAAGTAAACGTGTGGTATCCATTCTTTAACTTGATGAGAGATCTCCCTTTTTCTATCACTGGTGTAGTTTTATCATGTGCAAATTTAACTTTTGACTGCACTCATTGAGATCTATGAACAACTCCTTTCTGCACATGTGATTAGAGCATCTAGTATTAAGAAACCATGTATGATATTCTAGTTACTCATGAACTACCATAGTTATCAGTGAAGGGTGGTTTTCTTCATCACCTCTTTCTTGTGCAAAACAGAATGATACAGGTGTATCTTCTTCCCCGCCTCGGGGGCTTAGTGATCCTCATGGGAGCTTGAGGATAGATGATTCTCATGGTATCTTGAGGATAGGAGCGTGGTTGGAGCCAAAGAAGACAGTGGAAGAAGTCAGCAGAAGCGAAACGTGCAAAAGAACAGGGTGGCTGACAGTTCTCTGTCCGGTCGACCGCAGCACACATGCCGGTCGACCGGAAAACCTGCACGCTGTAGGGTTTGAGAAAATTCTCTGGCCGGTCGACCGGACCAAGCCTGGCGGGGTCGACCGCGATTTCTGGGTTTCCTGTTTCGTTTTGGATTCTGTTTTGGCAGGGATTCCTGATTCTTTTGGGCTTGTTTATTTACAAGTTTGCCATCCACGTTTGCACATCTATAAATAGGATTGTTTTAGGGTTCTAAACAATCAGACCTAAGAGAGAGAAATTCTAATAATTGTATTAGGGTTTTTAGAGAGAGAGTTGAGAGGTTGTTCTCAATTCTAGTGAGATTGTGAGAGAGAGATTGTAATCTTTTCATACTCATAATCTAGAGAAGGTATTTTCCTTCGCCCTAATTAAACTCTTGTGTTCTGCAGTTATTTTCTTCTTTACCCACTCTTGATAATTCCGCGATCAAGAGTGCTCGCACAGCGACTCGTATCAAGTTGGTATCAGAGCATCAGATCCGGTAAAGGGGCATCCTGTGTATGGTCCTTACTCGATCCTCATACAAGAAGCTTGGCGAGATCCTTATTTCATTGGAAGGAGTCCAGGACTTAAGGAAGGAGAAGATGGCTGAAGGAGATAATTCAGCGAGAATTGATGCATTAGAGAAGCAGATCGAGACGATAGGGTCGACGCTCACAAAACTCGTCGGTCTCATCCAAGGAGGGAACGAAAAGGGGGAATCTTCTTCTAGGTCTAAGAAGAAAACTATAGAGTCCGGTGGAGAGAGCGAGCTTTCAGGCTCCGACGAGGAGGACGAGACCGTCAAGGCTGCACCGCATCAAGGGGGTAAGAATTCTTACCAGAACCTGAAGATTGACTTCAAGGTGGAGATCCCTATTTATGATGGGAGTGTTGACGTCGAGAGGCTTGATGATTGGATCGAGCGGATGGAGACGTATTTTACTCTTTATGGCTATTCGTCAAAAGAGAAGATTATGTTCGCGACTTTGAAGCTTTCAGGACATGCGTTGACATGGTGGAAATCCTACTGCAAGCAGGAGAAGAAAGCGGCATCGTGGAACAAGTTCAAGGAGCTACTTCGGAAACAGTTCTATCCGGTGGGATTCCTTGAGGAGCGTTGGTACAAGTGGTATGGCTTGCGCCAAAGGGTCAATCAAACCGTTCAAGAATACACTACGGAGTTCCAGAAGCAGGCGATGATCCTTAACATTGCGACAGAGGAATATTCCGTGTTCATGAAGTATATGGCGGGATTGAGCGATTACATCCGAAAGGAGATGAGGTTATTCACGGTCGAGACTATTGCAGATGCGAGTGTGAAGGCCATTGCCATTGAGGGCAAGCAAAAGAAGAGCAACGAAGCAAAGGGAGATGCAAAGCAAGTTGGAGGCGAGTCTAGTGGTTCTCAGTTTAAGGAGGAGAAAAAGAAGGGTGATCCAGGGAAAGCAGGACTGATTTGTAGTCATTGCGAGAAGACAGGGCACGAAGCTGATCGGTGCTGGGAAAAATATCCTCATCTCAAGCCAAGAGGGTTGAAGAAGAAAGAGGAGAAAAAGGCATACATGATAGCTCAAGGTCCGAAAGAAGTCCCGGGGATGACAGAGCCTAATAGCAGTCTCAATCTTATGACGGGGAAACAGGCCACGAAAGAGGACGACGACCCGCGAGAGCAGCTCTTTGTTCTTAAGTTGCAAGTGAAGACCAGTTTGGTTGATGCCATAGTTGATTCGGGCAGTGAGAAGAATTTGATATCTGAAGCCTTGGTTCAGAAGCTGGGTCTGAAGACGGTCAAGCATCCGAAGCCCTATCCATTGGGGTGGATTCAGAAGGAGACGGGACTGAGTGTAGTTGATCAATGCACTGTCAGATTTGCGCTCCACGAGTCGTATATTGACGAGGTCACATGCGACGTAGTTCCCTTGGATGTTTGTCAGATTATACTGGGCAATCCGTACTTATGGGATAGATATGCGATCTATGAGAGGCGGGCTCAGAAGTATACATTCACCAAAGGGGGTAAAAGGTTCATATTTCGTTCGGCATCTCTTCCGAGGGAGACAAGCTTGGGGACGGTGACGCGAGCGAAGAGGTTAGTGAATGCAAGCAAGAAGTTTGTCTCGCTGTGCATTAGATTACCAGAACAACCATCGAAAGAGGATTGCGATCTGGAGCAAAAGGTGACTACGACGAGACGCGGGATGAATGAGTTATTTCCGATCGGACGTCGAGATCAGATTCCTAGCAAGGCCAGGTGGTTCAGAAAAGAAGGAGAGGCTCGCGAGTTCTCTCAGCCGAAGTTCTAACTTGAATGGGACTTCAAGTTCCTAAAGGGGGGACCCATGATACAGGTGTATCTTCTTCCCCGCCTCGGGGGCTTAGTGATCCTCATGGGAGCTTGAGGATAGATGATTCTCATGGTATCTTGAGGATAGGAGCGTGGTTGGAGCCAAAGAAGACAGTGGAAGAAGTCAGCAGAAGCGAAACGTGTAAAAGAACAGGGTGGCTGACAGTTCTCTGTCCGGTCGACCGCAGCACACATGCCGGTCGACCGGAAAACCTGCACGCTGCAGGGTTTGAGAAAATTCTCTGGCCGGTCGACCGGACCAAGCCTGGCGGTCGACCGGATCGCGATTTCTGGGTTTCCTGTTTCGTTTTGGATTCTGTTTTGGCAGGGATTCCTGATTCTTTTGGGCTTGTTTATTTACAAGTTTGCCATCCACGTTTGCACATCTATAAATAGGATTGTTTTAGGGTTCTAAACAATCAGACCTAAGAGAGAGAAATTCTAATAATTGTATTAGGGTTTTTAGAGAGAGAGTTGAGAGGTTGTTCTCAATTCTAGTGAGATTGTGAGAGAGAGATTGTAATCTTTTCATACTCATAATCTAGAGAAGGTATTTTCCTTCGCCCTAATTAAACTCTTGTGTTCTTCAGTTATTTTCTTCTTTACCCACTCTTGATAATTCCGCGATCAAGAGTGCTCGCACAGCGACTCGTATCACAGAACTTCCTCTCTGGATAGGAATCCTTATACTTGAACTCCTTTGCATGTTGGCCATATTTGTGACATATATAACATTCAATGTTTGCTTTATTAAAATTTCCTCTACCACGTCCGTACGCCGAGCTTGACCTCAACCTGAAGTTGGATAATTTAAATCTGATTCATAATTGCTTTTTGGTTGATGCCATCTCTTTGATTGTTATTGAAATCACCACATCCCCGATTGCTATAGTAGTTGCACACTGGGTTATTGTAGTGGTTGTATCCTCGTCCTCTGCTATGAAAAAAATTTCCTTCTCTCTAGTCTTTCTTACCACTTGAATCCTGTGCTTCTTTATTATTTTTGATGGAAACTTGACTTTGGGAAGCTTTCTCGAGAGGTTTCTTAGTTGACCTCTCATTCATGCACTGCTCATGAATGTAGGTATCAAAAATTGCCTATAGGTTCCCCACCACAGCTCAAGACGAAGAAAAGATGAAGAACGTCATCATCTGAGTTAGAGAAGATCATCAGAGACTTAAAAGAAGCAAAGAAACACACAAAACAACGAAACGACGAGACCCGAACCTGTCTCACAACTAGTGAGATAGCGTACACTGTCTCTACTTCTGAGATAGTGTAGACTATCTCAGATTCTGAGACAGTGCAGATTGCCTTAAAAATTTATGAGATGACATGACGTATTTTTCAATGGTTTTCTCAAGTTTTGAGTGGACCACATAGCTCCATAACTACTTAGGAATATCCAGAAATATAGAGAGGCCGTTACAAACTATAAATACGCTCAAAATCCCTAAGAATCATGACATTTAACGGGATCGACGTTGGTTACAAAATTGCTTGGAACAATCCCTTCATCTGAGACAGTAAATACTATCTCGAAAATAGGAGTTGTCAGGTGAGGTTTGTTTCACGTTCTTATATTCAGAAATGGCTTCCAAAGGCTATAAATACCTTCCCTACATCCATATGCACAGGGGTTGACTCAATTGACGACAGAGACTTGAGCTTTTGGCAAATTCTAAGAGCAAGAGAGAGAGTCACGATCTACTTTCGAGAGATCTCAAAGGCCTTCGGTGTTTCCCTCAATTTCAAATGTTGATTTGATATCGGGAAGAGTATTTATCTTACTTAGCTAATATATCTACTTCTATTCTTATTTCTAAAATAAAACAATGACTTAAAGCCTTCTTCACGCTCAACCCAGATCATTGAATTAATGGTCCACGAACCAAAGCGTCCCCAGCACTGACAAAGATCCCGTGTAAGCAGCGACTAATAAATAGTTTCTACGTGTGTTTCTAGGGAATACCTCGTTTTGTTTTCTTTGTAAAGAGAAGTTTTATATAAAAGCTCACTCTTTTGTTTTTGTTGTAAATGATAAATGATTATAATGGAAGCTCTAATGGAAAATATTCCTGATACAAACACGCTGGCGACCACAGTGGGAGATAATGGTCTCAAAATCGGAGTGTTGTAACCGATCAAGATCACGATTGATTCTATGGTCGAATATGAGTTTGACCAAGCGAAGTTTGAGGAGTACCTCTCATCCTCCTCCTCAAGATCTTCCTTGCCCCGTAAGTGTAGGAAGATTTCACCTACGAAGAAGGTTTTCTGGTCTTCAACACCGACGAAGGCTTCGGGTGACGACTCTCACCTAATCGTTGCTGAGACTTCCCCTTGCAATGCTACTCCGGCCATCAACAAGGCCGAAGGCTCTGCTCACGATCACTCCTCTCCAGTTAAGGAGTTGTTTGATCAAAATTTTCCTACTCTGGCTGAGAGGGCTTGTCAGAGGCAACGCTAATGTCTCGCTTGTCAGCTCGCCAAGGCCTTAGAGCAGGTCGATGGGGTTTGATATTATGCAGACTTGGAGTCAAGGAAGCATCGAGTGATCTAATCACCTCAACGACAAGATACTGACGTTTGCTCTAAACCATCAACCAATGAATGGACCCGTGTTAAAAGGACTCGTTCAACTCTCAAGGAACGCATCCAGAAGCGTCGTGCATATAACTTGCACGCGCGTGCTCTTATGCAAAATGCATAAGAAATAAAGAAGGAAGAGTTGGCCAAAAAACCACCAAAATCCCACAAGGTTTGGGTGCCAAAATCCAAAACTATGCGAAAACTAAGTACGAGGATAACAAGGAGTATCTCCTGTAGCCTAGACACCCCAAGTTGTCTCACAGGCCAAGACAACTTATCTTGTCTCACCCAAAGAGGATCCCTCGCGGCCAATTCATCGACGTCTGTTCCTAGTTCATCTTCTGCAATCACCTCTACCAGGGCACCAGTGAAGCCTTAGGTCAGACCTGACCTTTCAAAATTCAAAATCACAATGGCGGATCGCCTTGGTCCTGTGTATGAAATCCGAGGCAAAGCTCTGGTGAAAGATCACTTAGGTCCGGTGAACGAAACCTAAGAAGTTCCACAGACTGGAGATCGTACATGTCCTCCCATCAAGCCAATCGCTTCGTGTAAAACACATAAAAGAGGCAAGGAGGCCTCCCTTTCTAGGAGAATTCCTCCCACCTCTCACCGGGGGTTCGTGTTGAAACCCAGGAGCCTGTTAAAATTCCACACTTGCAAGGGGTGGTTTTAAATGTACGACTCCTGAGAATGCCAACAAGGCTTTACATCCTCAAAAGAAGACATGTTCGTCAAAAGACAATGTTATACCTGGGAGGTCATACCAACAAACGATAGGGTGCTCCTGTCATCATGTCGATGAGTTATACTATCAGACTGCGGGTGTGAACAAATCTCGAAAGAGAACTATTCAAAAGTCGAGCTCTCATTGTTCATGTGAGAGGCTCATCAGGGCAGTATTATCAGAGTGTACCTGCTCTATGACCTTCCCTCAAGGAGTTTTAGTATTTAAGAGTCTTTCCACCAAAACGTTAAAGCCCAAGCCAAGACGTTTCCGCAAGAGAAGATCAGCAATCCGAGATGATGAATTCCCAGAAGTTACCATCAACATGGCTGATAAAGAAAAGTCAAAATGACATTCAAATGATTCTAATCCTAACTTTAGCCCTGGAGGAAGCGTCAATCCAAGGATATCCCAGCGAATGTCTCGACTCTAATTAAGAGCCACCAGACACACGGACTATCAGAGAATGCACGAAGGACTACCTTCGGATGACGAGCTTTCGAACACTTGTTCTGCAGTTGCTTCGGTGACACAATATCTAGCATAGGGCAAGCTAGGGAGTCATTCACAATCACTCTTGACCAGTTGGCTCAAATGCTTCAAGAAGCTTTGGCTAAGCAAGAAATCAGAGTTGAAATAAAAATGGAGATGAAGTTGACCATGCAGCAGATGAGGGAATTGCAGGCTCAACAACATCAACCTGAACCAAGTTAACGGGCAGAATCTAATCGTCACAATGCCACACCAGTTTAAGCTAATATTGAAGATAGTGACACGGATGTAGATGAGCACATTTTTGTTGACCCTTATCCCAATAACAATAATGCTGGGGTGGTCCAATTGATTCTTCACAACACAGCCCGAAGAAAGATACAGGCGAGGACAAGAAGATAATGAGAGAGCTGGAGAGTAAGGTCAACGCCTTAATGTCTACTCAAGAAGTAAAGAAAAGACTAACATTCCATGCCCATACCCGAGAGAGTAAGAGTCAATTCCGTACCCAGTGAAGTTCAATCTAATCAACTTCACGCTATTTGACGGGAAAAGCTCACCAACTCAACACTTCATATACTTTAAGTCTTACTTGGGTATGATCTCTGGACATGAACCCTTGATGGTTCGGTCATTCATGGGCATCCTTCGCGGGGCCACCTTCGATTAGTACCGATGTCTCAAGCCAAAAAGCATCAATAACTGGGATAACATGGAAAGCTTGCTTCTTAGCAACTTCTTTGATGATGACATTGAAGTGTCAATCGAAACTCTTCTGGTTAAAAAGCAGAAAGATAGGGGGAGTCAGTCAACAATTTTGTCAAGTGCTTCCGAAACAAGGCGATGAACTGTCGAGACTCGGTCATGGAGGAGTTCATTCTTCAGACTTGCCACAACAATCTCTCCCTGGATGTCTTAGAAGCCATGGGGGTCGTGTCATCCGAAACTTGGAAAGAATTGAAGATACACAGAGAATAGACCGAATGCTTCCTCAAGAGAAAGAAGCTTGAGAGGGGTCAGCTGATGGCCAATCCTCAGAAGCAAAATTTTCCCCCTCGAGGTAGGGGAAAGATACCTGTAGCTATCGTCAATGCTCATCAAACATCACAACGACAACCGCAATAGCAATCACCACAGCAATTGTCATTCCAACTGCAGCACCAAGCACAACAACCTCAAAGGCAACAAAGAATTTCAGAACCAACATTCCCAAAAGAATACTCCTTCAAGGAAGACGAAGTGCATACCATATTCAAGTACCTCTTGGACAACAACAAGATCAAGTTGCCATCAATTACGAATCAGGAGGAAGCCAAGAGAACTTTAGATCCGAATTACTGTGCATACCACAGAAGAGTCCATCATCCCACCAAGGCTTGTTACGTCCTCAAAGACAAAATCCATGTTTTAGTCGATGTCGGTGTTATAACTGTGAAACTAAAGGAAAAGAAAGTGGGTACGAACATAGTATCCATCAGTTTCGGCTCTATCCCTCTATCGTGGTTCCAGCTAGAGCCTATGTCGAAGGTGGCGATGAAGACGAATAATGATGACCAGCATGGGTAATGCCAGAAGGGGCTTATGCCACACACGGCTTCTAATGGTGAAATGTTTTGGGTCCATCGAGATTTGCTCGAAGATGAACAATAGGTGGCATCCTCTTCCAAGAAGAAGTCTAAGAGTAAGGGCAAGTCTTGTTGTCCTGCCTCAGCAATCTTGGAGAAAGATGATGAAGGCATCCTAACCCTCTCACTTTTTGAAGATGAGCATACATTCTTTGTAGCTAACGTAGAGCTGGCTTTCGCCACTAGAAGCGGTAACAAATATCGGTACAAATACCCAGAGGTTTCTGACCAGAATGACAAAACTTTGGCTTAGCTGGGGGTGGTTTCAGCTCCCCCTAAATTGACTTACAAGCCCTAATAGCAACCAACTACTAAACAGAAGGAAGCCGAGGCAAAACAAAAGGAACTCCAACACAATGAGGTTCAAAATCCAAAGCAGTCTTGTTTCAATCGTTTGATTAGGAGAGACATACTAGGGAGCTTGAACACTCCATACTGCTTCGATGTTATGGCTCAACTAGCAAACATCCCAGTGAGAATCACTCTATATTAGTTGTTGTGTCTTTCCAAAGACACCAGGGAGGCTTTGCAAGAAGCTTTGGCTGATTTTAGAATTTTCCTTACTCAGATTAAGAAAGCCCTTGAAGAGCCAGAACCATCAGTTCAATACTGCAATCTCACGGCTAAACAGTTCCCTTGCATCACCTTTACTTGGGAGGACATGCAAGTGAAGAACCCGAAGCATGACAGGCCCTTGTATTTCACTGGATACATCTACTCAAGCGTTGTCAACTGGATCTAAGTCGATTCGGGTTCCACAGTTAGCGTCATGCCACTCCGATTGATATATCATCTTAGAATTCCCACCAGCAAGTTAGCGTACACAGGCACTGTAACCTACGGATTCAACACCAGTAGATCCAGACCACTAGGTAAAATCCAAGTGAGGTGCCAGCTTGGAGATTTAAAGTCTGAAATTATGTGTTACGTGATTAATGCAGAGACCTCCTATAACGTACTATTGGGTTGACCCTGGATCCATAGTAATGTTATAGTACCTTCTACACTCCATCATTGTCTGAAATATGTGGACACGAATAATGAGGTCAAAACGGTGGTCTTGGATAAGAAACCATTTGAGGTGTTGGAAAATTATTTTACTGACTCTTTTCTATATGGTGCTGAATCTGATATTGAACCATCGGCGTAGGGCACAGACATCAGAGAAGAGGCTGATACTGAAGCCAGGCTTGATTACGACAAAGTTCTTGTATTAAATGACATTGAATACTTTGTAATCGATCTTGATGATGGTGAATCATCGAATGGAAGTTTTAACTAGCAACTTGTCGATTATGCAATAAATGTCTATTTAGAGTACTCACCTTGTCTTGATGATGTAATGCAAGGGCTATATAATAACCCTGACATACATATGCCGCTTCTATCGTCTTACATGACAAAGAAGTGTGTCCTAGACTCCTTCGGAACAACTCTTATCCTTCCTACCAAGGCAGGGGGTGAAAAAGAGATAGTCTTCAGTAAAAGAGAGTCATAACCACCACCAAACTCCTTTTTGAATAATGAAAGCGATGATGAAAGATGTGGTCACCATTTATTCAAATATAGCTCACAATTACACAACTACATGAGGAAATGGGGGTACAACTTCACGCTTGAAGAAGGTCTTTGCTTTGGTCGAGGTCCCCGAGTTCTGCCCCGGCCTGCCTATTTTCCAAAAGGAATGTCTGATAATTATTATGGATATAAAAGGGGACTAGGTTATACTTCTTTGTCCTCTGACAAATGTTGCCGGCAGGTTATCAACCAATCATCCAACCCAAATAGAGTTGGACACTCGTCAGATTCTTCAAATTAGGACTCTAATATCAGTCTTGGGGAAATGTTCAAAGGTTTGATGACAAACATGGCCACGGTCGATCCCACCACAATGGAGAAAGACGATCAATTGCTAACCTATGAAGATCCTTAGATCCATCACTTGAATATTTGGTACGGAGATAGATTCGAATAAAGAGAACCTCTGATTGAAGACAAGGTGGCTCAAATCAATATGGGCGATGATGTGAACCCAAAACCCATATTCATTAGTGATAGCCTCTCATGAGAAGAGAAGGAGGAGTTGATCACCCTCATCAGGGAATATATCGATGTCTTTTCATGGAATCATGAACATATGTTGGGACTCGACCCGAATGTGGCTACGCACCGCCTCAATATCAAACTAGATGTCAAACTTGTCAAGTAACAACAAAGACGGTTTTGCCTGCAGATTATGGAGGCGATCGAAGCTGAAGTCAAAAAGCTAATTGGCTCAAGCTTCATCAGGGAGGAGCAACATCTGGATAGGATGGCGAAAATAATTCTGGTCCTTAAAAAAAAGGAGGAAATCAGAATCTACATCGACTTCAGAGATCTGAATACCACTTGCCCAAAAGACGTCTTCCCTCTTCCTATTACGAACATTATCATCGACAACATGTCTTTCCATTATGGACATTGTCATCGACAACACGTATGGGTTTGAGAGGATGTCCTTCATGGATGGATTCTCAGGATGCAACCAAATCAAGATGTATTAGGACAACGAGAAGCACACCTCATTTAGAATGCCGCTCGGCATCTTCTGCTACATAGTCATACCCTTCGGCCTGAAGAACACGGTGCTATATACCAACAAGCCATGAAAAAGATTTTCCATGAGCATCTCCAGAAAACCGCAAAGTGCTACGTTGATGACTTGGTCGTGAAAACCGTAGCAAGAATGACCACATTAAAGACTTGAAAACGATGTTCGATCTCATGCGGTATCACCAACTGAAGATGAATCCTACCAAGTCTTTCCTGAGAATGTACAATGGTAAGTTACTCAGATTTGTCGTCACCATAAAAGGTATCCAAATGATCTCGACAAAGTGAAAGCGATCCATATATTATAACCTCTAAGAAATCTCAAATAACTCAAAGGGTTGCAAGGATGATTGGCCTACATCCACCGGTTCATCTCGAACCTCTCCGGAATGTGTCAACCATTTTCTAAGCTCACCAAGAAAGGTGTGTTATTCATTTGGACGATACTTACTAGAAAACATTCGATGATATCAAGGTATACTTGTCGAATCCTCCTATTCTCATCGCACTGAAGTCGGGGAACCGTTCCTGATCTATGTCAAGGTGACGAACCACTCGTTGAGTGCTTTGTTTGCACAAGATGATGACAATGGTCATGAGCAGGTGGTATATTATTTGAGCCAAACTTTGATAGGTGCCGAATCTCGATATCCGATGATTGAGAAAGAGTGCCTCGCCCTGATATTTGCAATCCAGAAGATGCGACACTACTTAGTTGGGTAGACAATTTATGTCATTTCTAGCATCAACCCAATCAGAGTATTCATGACACAACTGGCTTCCATGAACTGGCGGCTAGAGAGATGGGTATTACTTTTATCATAATACGACCTCCACTTCAAACAACAGAAGTCGGTAAAAGGACAGGCTATCTGTGATCTTCTAGCAGTTAATCCTTCAAGGGATGAAGTCGAGTTATATTAAGATTTGTTGGATGAAACTCACAAAGTCAACATGATCTCTCATTAGCAGGTGTGGTAATTGTACTTCGACAGTGCTTCCCGAGCAACCAACGTGGAAAGCGCTCCCCGATGTTCAAAAATCTCTTCGGGAGTCAGAGTTTTCCTAGTTTCCTCGGAGAAGCATATGATACCTCGAGCCTATTCCCTTATTGAGCCGTGCTCCAATAACGTGGTTGGATATAATGCGCTATTCATTGGACTCATTTTTGTCAAAGAGCTAGGGGTGGAGTACCTTAGAGCTTTTGGCGATTCTCAACTAATAGTTAACCAAGTTCGAGGGGAGTACGAAGTCAGGAACCAAGACTTGGTCCCATACCACCAAGTGCCTGTAGAGCTAGTAGACTCATTCGAAGAATTTTTCATCGAGTACATCCCGTGCTTCTAGAATACTTACGTAGATGCACTGGCGGCCCTAGCAGTCTCATTGGCTCAGCCTCTTGAGACAGAATAGTTGGTCATGGTACAAACTCACCAACTCTTCATACCTGACTGCGTCCTAGACATCAAAGAGGTACACGTAGCCAGAATCGAACTCGAACCTCGAGACTTGCGTTTCATTGATTATGTCTTGTACAGTATAATACCGAAAGACATAAAAGAAATGGATTCCGTCTGATGAAGATCATTGAGATTCTACTACAATGCAGCAACTCAAACACTCTATCGCTGTGCGTATGACAGGTTGCTACTCTACTATCTTTCAACCAAAGAGGTAGAAGAGGCCCTCAAAAAAGTGCATGATGGAACCTGTGGTGCTCACCAGCCTGGTCCCAAGTTATGTGATCATCTCAGAAGAATGGGCTATTATTGGCCGACTATGGTCAAGGACGCGGTCGCATATGCTCGACGGTGCCACGCAGTTCAAATACACACCAATTACATACATCAACCTCCAGAGCACTTGCACCCTTCGACTACATCATGGCCATTCAAAACCTGGGGAATGGATGTCGTAGGTCCTATTTTCCCTCCATCAGCTAAAGGTGACCGCATTATCTTGGTAATCACTGATTACTTCTCTAAGTGGGCTAAAGAAATTCCACTCAAAGAGGTAAAGATGAGTGACATCATTAAATTCATCAAACACCATATTATTTACCGATATGGTATTCCAAGGCGAGTCATGCATGACAATGGCCCTCAGTTTGTCAGCAACTCCATCAAATTTTGTGGAAAGTTTAGAATTCAAGATGCCTCGTCAACAACCTACAATCCCACTGCCAATGGTTTAGCTGAAGTTTTTAACAAGACTATCATCAAGATCTTGTCAAAGTTCATAAGAACCAAAACACGATATTAAGATTATAAACTGGCGAAGCTCTCTGGGCATATCACACCACAGTTCACACACCGACTGGAGCAACTACATATTTCTTGGTGTATGGATGTGAAGTCGTCCTTTCCTTGGAGATCCAAATTCCATCTCTTTGTGTTGCTCTCGCAATAGGGATGACGACGGAAGAACAACATCATAAATGTCTCGAAGAACTTGAGATGTTAAATGAGAAATGCTTGGAAGCTCAACAACAAATTAAGTTATACCACGCTAGAATCTCTAGAGCCTTTGATAAAAAGGATCGATAGCGGGTCTTTAAGGAAGAAGACTTGGTTCTTGCCGTTCGGCGACTAATGATACTCAATTTCAAGAAGAAAGATAAGTTCCAACCCATGTGAAGGGTCATTTATAGTAGTGATAGTCTACTCAAACGGTACATATCGCTTGATCACCTAAGACGGTGATAAAATCATGATACCAATCAATGGGAAGTTCCTGAAGAAATACTACTCTTAGTGCATTCTGGATAACCTGTTTGACACATTGTACATAGTCATGTACATAATAGCAGTATCACCCACCGACGAAAAGTTCCTAGAGTATACTACACATGATATTCTTAAGGATAACCCGAAATTAACTGATTATTCAAGATGAAAATCAACCATCTGAATAATTCATTCTTAATCATTAAAAATAATTAAGACACTCCCACTGTGGTTATTTAATCATTACCAAGATGATTAAAACTCTTCCACTGTGACTCTAAATTCCTTTGGAGATGAAGCACATCCCATCAGCTCCAATTCAATTGGAACAAATATTCTAAAGTCTTCTGGGTCATTGATATTTCCTCGATATCTAAGATTCTCTTGTGAAGCGAAAGATAACAAAATGTTGTCTTACCTTCAGCCCTGATTCTTGGTTGTTTCCAATAGTCAAGATCAACTTTTCTGCTGTGACTCTTGTAGCACTCTTTCATTGAAACGAGATTCAATAACTCCAATCTTCTCTCAACTCCTACTACATAACCGTTGAGTGTTCAATAATCCACAGTCCTCCACTAAGATCCCTCATTGATCAAATCAATTGACGATGGATCCACCAAACCCAAAATATTTAACTATAAAGTAAGCGAGAGATAAGAAAATACCCTCTTTCCTTCTTTTATGGTTAAGCTCACACATCCTCCTACTATGTCTAGACATTTCACACTCCCACTGTTGTATTTCTGACATAGTACTTAAAATTTAACTTTGCCAATCCTCAACAATTATCAAATTCCTACTTCGTGTTAAAGTTTTTGCAAGAAAACACCATCGAAAACTTAACACTTGAAGCTCCTACTACGTCAACAAAGTTATTTGTACAAATCAACACTCTTCCACTATTATTTGTACTCACCCACTCCCACTTGGTCAAACCTTTAGACAGTTAGGGCCAAAGCCAAAATTCTCTCTCAATTCCTTCCACGAATGAGAGGTCCACTCAAATTAAACAATCAAATCTTTAAACAGTCAGGGTTGCCCCAAACTCCCACTTGGTCAAACCTTCAAACAGTTAGGGC